>JAHHZJ010002623.1:0-20745 GCA_021437245.1 Aegilops speltoides
AAACTCCTTTGAACAATGGAACGAACCTTATTGGAAATAATCATCCGATGTATGGACCAATGGTTGAAGGCTCGGGCAAGTATCGTTATTTTCCCTTCAAGATGATTTGGCAGATATGGGTATATCTACTTGATGAAACATAAGTCAAAAGTTGAAAGGTTCAAAAATTTCAGAGTGAAGTGGAAAATCATCGAAAAGAAAATAAAGTTTGGATCGATCCAAGCGAATATTTGAGTTCGAGTTTGGTTTCAATTAAAACAATGTGGAATAGTTTCAAAACTCCGCCACCCGAACACCACAATGTAATGGTGTGTCCGAACGCTAAGCACTTTATTGATATAGTGCAATCTATGATGTTTTCCGATTTACCAATATTTTGGGATCATGCATTAGAGCACTGCATTCACGTAAAAAGGCACCATCTAAACGGAGCGACACCATATGAATTGGGTTTAGCAAGAAACCCAAGTTGGTTTTAAAGTTTGGGGCTGTGATGCTTTTGAAAAGTTTCATCCCGATAAGCTCGAACCCAAATCGGGGCGCCTTCATAGAATACCCAAAGGAAATAGTTGGGTACACCTTCTATCACGATCCAAGGCAAGATATTCTTGTTAAAATGGATCCTTTCTAGAAAGGAGTTTCTCTTGAAAGAAGTGAGTGGGAGGAAAGTAGAACTTGATGAGGTAATATCCTTTCCCTTATTGAAAGTAGTTCATCACAAACGCCCGTGACAAATACCCAATTAGTGAGGAAGCTAATGATATTGATCATGAAACTTGATCAAGTTACTCGAACCTCGGGTCTTCCGGTAAGATCCACACAGTGGTGTGGTAATCATGCGAAGTCATGTTACTAGACCATGATGAACCTATGAACTATGAGGCGGGATGAGCCAGATTCCGAAATGGCTCAAGGCCATAAAATCGAGATATGATCCATGTATGAGAACAAAGTATGGATTTGATTGACTTGCTCGATGATCGCAAGCCATGTTAAATGAATGGATCTTCAAGAGGAAGCGGACTGATAGTAGTATTATTCTACCAAGCTCGACTTGTTGCAAAAGGTTTTCAACAAGTTCAAGGTGTTGAATACGAGAAATTTCACTTGTATCGATGCTTAAGTCTTCCAATCATGTTAGCAATTGCCACATTTTATGAAATGGCAAATGGACAAAATTGCATTCCTTAATGGATTTATTAAAGAAGAGTTGTATATGATGCAACCGAATTTTTCAATCCTAAAGGTGTAAAAAATGCAAGCTCCAAATCCATCTATGGGGTGCAAGATCTCGAGTTGAATATATGCTTTGATAAGTTGATCAAATATAGTTTTATATGGACTTCGAAAGCCCGATTTAAAAAAGTGAGGGGAGACCGCCTTTCCGATTAGTATATGTGAGTGACATATTGTTGATCGAAATGATTAGAATTTTTCGCAAAGCATAAAGGAGTGTTTTGGGTTCTTTAAAAGAAAAGACCTCAAAAAGCTACTTACATATTGAGCATTAGGATTAGAAATAGATCAAGCGCGATAAGATTTTCAATGAGTATATACCTTGGCAAGATTTTGAAATAGTTCAAAATGGAAACAAAGAAAGAGTTCTTGCCTGTGTTGAAAGGTATGAAATTGAGTAAGACTCAAATCCCACCACGAAAAATAGAAAGAGAATGAAAGTCATTCCCATGCCTCACATAGGTTCTATAAAGTATGCTATGCTATGTCCGATATTGTATACCTTGCTCAATTTGGCAAGGGGTACAATAGTGATCTAGGAGTAGATCTGACATTGGTCAAGAATATCCTTAGTAAGGACTAAGGAGATGTTTCCGATTATGGAGGTGATAAAAGTTTGTTGTAAAAAGTTACATGGTAAAAGTTTTACCCCATCCGATGACTCTAAGTCTCAATGGATACATATTGAAAGTGAGCGATTAGCTAGAGTAGTGCAGAGCATTGTAGGCAAGAATATTTGAAAATACATGGCTCAATGTGACAAACCCGTGACTAAGCTTCTCCACGAGCAAAACATGATCACACCTTAGTACTTTTGGGTGTTAATCACATAGCGATGTGAACTAGATTATTGACTTAGTAAACCCTTTGGGTGTTGGTCACATGATGATGTGAACTTGGGTGTTAATCATATTGATATGAATATTGGTGTTAAATCACATGCGATGTGAACTAGATTATTGACTCTAGTGCAATGGGAGTAAGGAAATATGCCCTAGAGGCAAAAAAGTTATTATTTATTTCCTTATTTCATGATAAATGTTTATTATTCATGCTAGAATTGTATTAACGAAACATAATACATGTGTGAATACATAGACAAACATAGTGTCACTAGTATGCCTCTACTTGACTAGCTCATCGAATGGTTATGTTTCCAGCCATGGACAAAAGAGTTGTCATTTGATTAAGGGATCACATCATTATGAGAATGATGGATTGACGACCCCGTTACTTAGCACTTGATCGTTAGTATGTTGCTATTGCTTTCTTCATAACTTATACATGTTCCTTAATATGAGTTATGCAACCCGCCCGGGGAACACTTTGGTACTACCAAACGCCCCGAACGGGTGATTATAAAGGGTACTACAGTGTCTCCCAAGGTACATGTTGAGTTGGGATTTGAGATTAGGTTTTGTCCCCCGATTTAGAGGTATCTTGGCCCTAATGCACATCATTATAAGCCTTGCAAGCAATGTAATGAGTTGGTTACGGGATGATGCATTCTAACGAGTAAAGAACTTCCCGGTGGAGATTGAACTAGGTATTGATCCACGATCAATCTCGGCAAGTAACATCCGATGACAAAGGGAACAATGTATGTTTTTCTTCGCCGATAAAGATCTTCATAGAATATGGGAACCAATATGGCCATCCGGTCCCATTGGTTATTGACCGGAGACATGTCTCGGTCATGTCTACATTGTTTCGAACCGTAGGGTCCGCCGCTTAAGGTTTCGGCGTTATATTATGAGTTTGTTATTTTGATGTAAAGAAGTTGGGTCCGGATGTGATCACGAATGCGAGGAGTCTCAAATGGTGAGACATAAAATTGATATATTGGGCGGCTATATTCGAACCGAAAGGTTGAAGTTTCCGGAGAAAACCGGGGCCAGGGGTTCGGAACCCCCAATTGTTTGGGCCAAGAGGGAGAGAGAGGGCCGCACGGGAGGTTGGGCCCCCGGGGAGTCCAAATAGACAAGGAGGGGGGCCCCCTTCCTCCCCTCTCCCCTCCTTCCTTCCCCTTCCTCTTCCTGTTGGATAGGAAAGGGGAGTCCTCCCACGGAGGAGGACTCCCCCCTTGGCGCCCCAGGGCCGGCCCCCTCCCTGCTCCTTTTATACGGGGGGGCACCCTAAACACACAAGTTGATCCTTGAGATGTCCTTAGCCGTGTGGTGCCCCCCACCATAATCCACCTCGTCATATCGCGGTGCTTAGGCAAAGCCCCCGCCGGTAGAACATCAAGATGCCCCGCCGCCGGGCCGGGAACTCTTCCCCGGAGCTTTTTGGGATCGGAGCCCGGGCGCCAAAGCGGGTGTCAAGAACTCGGGCGCCGAGTAACGGGTGGATTTGGATCGCGAGGAGAATGTCGAACTTTCACGGGATCGCCGCTTGGTTCCGAGGGGAAACAACCTCTCCTCGCTATACATCACCATGATCTTGCGGCGAGGGAAATTTTTGAAATTACTCGTCCCAAATAAGCCCTTTCGTGATGTCGCCGACGTCCGAGGGACGCTTGCTAACTTTCAATATGTTTCGGATGTCGCCGACGTCCAGGGCACTTTGTTTTTTTACTTTCAATATAAGCCCTTTCTGATGTCGCCGACGTCCGTGCATCCTTTTATTTATTTTCATTATAATTTTCAGATGTCGCCGACGTCGAGGGATCGCGGTTATTTACTTTCATTATAAGCCCTTTCGAGATGTATAGCGTTTAGCAATGTCATTTATTTTAATATAAGCCCTTTATGTGGGTCGGGAATATGCATGTTAATTTATTTATTTCACCTTTGAGGCTTGGAAAACATCAGTTTTCAGCTATTTTTGGGATTTTGGGAGGATTACCCGATTTTTTTATTCTACATGGTGAAAATATATTATTTGATGTGCATTGCTAACTCATGGTGCATCGTGGTTTGCATTTGTTATATCTTATGTCCAATGTCTTAAAGCATTCAAAGTACTCACCGGCGGATTTCAATGGTAAAAAAAAATCGATAGCAAGTCCCGCGCCTAGAGGGTCCTCATTCCTGCATCCCGGATTTGGTCACTTGTATTATATCCCCGCCCCAATAAATTCATCGAGCTCACTTCCGCCGATGAGCTACAAGATTAAGTCTTGTTACCCACTCCCCTGGCATATCCACCACCACTTTTATATCGGGAGTATGCCACCCACCTTTGGTCATATCCGCCTTATGTAAAATATTGGGTTTGTAATAAATTGTTGAGCAACCTCAACTCAACCCTACATAATATTTAATACCTGGATTTCTATCAAGGTTTGTCTACCGAAGGAGGATTTTCCTGGTCTATATAAAGTTTGCTCAATAAGCTTTTTATTGAAAACCGTCGTGACAAACTTGGTACCCGAGCGGATGGAAATAGGTGCGATGCTAATTGGTTATTAGGTAATTAGTGCTATTTTAATATTTTGCAAATGTAGTCATTTTTCTAACAAGATAAATTTATGACCTGACCACTCGAATTTTGCCTACTTTTGTAGATTAAATGTGGATAGTGTTCCCCGCCGAGGGGTTTCCCAAGCTCCCACCCCATCGCCAAAATCGCACCAGGCCATCGACTCATCCGGAGTTCACACTCACCGCACAAGATCAACGCTCGTCCATGCACTAGATCGCTGCAATTCAAGGAGGGCGTTTGGTTTCGCCGCTGTTTGGGCGAGCCATGCCCGGGAGGCATGCTATGCGATGGCTGCCCGTGAGGCGATAGCTGCCTTGGATGTTTTTCTTCAATGAAGACTTCGCTACCGCTATTTCCCCCCGCCATACACTCCCACGATTTGTTGTCCTAGAGGAGAAAGGGATGAGGCTATTGAGATCTGGTTGAATATCTCAAGGCCGAGGCAGCATTTGATAATTGTGGACCCTTGCTCAATGGCGCCCATAGTGTTCCCAACAGAGGGAGCTTCCCATACAGCTCCACCACGACTTCGCCCGCCTCGATCCCACACCCTACCACACACTTCCGCCTACCTACTTAAGAATTTGCCGAGTATCCCCTCCCCAAAGGAGTTGCACCCCACGCAGTCTAGCTCCACACCTGCTTCACGTCGAACCTATTATTGAGGAGGAAGTGAGTCTCCACCTGACCCTACCCTTAGGCCAAGGGAAATCCCCCATCTCGGAGTGCCCTAGCCTGCGGTGTCCCGGATATGTTTATATGTATATAGGTTGTGAAAGTATCCAATGACATGTAGGCGGGAGAAGTGCACTAGCCTAAATAAATGTCATGAATGTTCGCACATCCCGAGTGATGTATTTATAATTATCTTGTAAGATATGTACTAAGCGTCCTTTCCATGCAATCAAATATTTCCTTGAAAAATATTGAGTTCTTAATTTTTTTTCCACTTGCAAAAAAATTTATTCGCCACTTAGCTTTTCTCACGAAGTTTTACAAAAATGACCCAGGAGTCCTGGATAGGGGTGTCCGACAGCCGGACTATCATCGCGGCCGGACTCCAAGACTATGAAGATACAAGATTGAAGACTTGCCCGTGTGGATGGGACTTTCTTGGGGGAAGGCAAGCTTCCGGATATGTCGATCTCCTACCATTGTAACCGACTGTAATCCTAGCCCTCCTGTCTATATAAACGGAGGGTTTTATCCGGGCAACAACCATTACAACAATCATACCATAGGCTAGCTTTAGGTTTACCTTGATCTCGTTAGATCCATTCTTTACTACCTATATCATCAATATCAATCAAGGGGAGTAGGGTTTACCTCCATCGAGAGGGCCCAACCGGTAAAAACATCATGTCCCTTGCCCCACCATCCGCCTAGACGCCGGGACCCTACCCGAGATCCGCCGGTTTTGACACCGAATTGGTGCTTTCATTGAGAGTTCCTGTGCCACCGATAGGGATGGCTTCTTCAATCAAGAACAACGCCGGGGTGAGACTTTTTCCCGGACAGATCTTCATGTTCGGGCCGCCCGGGCCAATTCACTTGGCCATCCGGAGATCGGCTACGCCCCCATCGTCGGTTTGAAGCCTAAACTTCACGGGACATCCGGGACTTGATCATGGATTGAGCCCCCGCGTCCTTTTCACGATGGGCATGATTTAGCTCGCCCCGGGCGGTGGCAGACCCCAATCCGCCCACCCAGTTCGAGCCGATCGCGCGGGCGGTGGCGGACCCCCGGGGGCGACTTTATGGCGGGGCCAATCCGACCCTGCCCTTATAAAGCTTTGACTCGGTCCCGGGATTCAATCTCCGCCCCAATGAATGATTGGGGATCATGGGTTTACCGCGGGACATCTACCAACACCACCCTTTGGCGACATCCTAAATTCAATAAAGCATCTTCGCTTCCGGAGCCTGGCCGGATTACGGCCGGGATGGTTGGGATCGAACAAGAAATTCAAAACCCACCCACCACCCACTTTGTAGCCATCCCGACCTAACCGACATGTTAGACTACGACCAAGACATCGCGGATGGCGCGATCGGAGCGATCAAGAACCAGCGCCCAGGCCGGAAGACCACCTAACATATACATGGTGGACACCCCAAAAGATGGGGCGGCGAGAAGCGAAGGGCAATTCCTTAAAAAACAGCCAACCGCGTGCGGCCTAAATCCCGCCGAAAAGAATGGAGATTCCGCAAGGAGATAATCACACCCCAAAGGCCAAGACAACCCTCCGAAGATTCAGCGGGAGGATGAAACAAGCCCTCACAAGAGGGCGGCGGGGAGGTCGAGGATGATAATTACATACCTCCCCGGAGCGAGGCAAGCTCGATGCGAAGTTCGTTGCCCGAGGATCCCCAACACAGCATTTTCGCAGGTTAATGGCCACGGCAAACAGCCGAAAAAGCGGAACCCAAGCGTCAAGACCTCCGGCCGGATGGACCGAGGTCCTCGGGTAAGAGTATGAACCGAACGCCTCCAAGAGCTACCAAATGCAAGTTGCTCCCCGACTAGAGGAGGAAGCATATATACCTTCATCACCCGAAATATGGCAGACCACCCCATGGTCGGAAAGGAGGCACCTAGGCCCTCCACCAAGCCGACCGATCTCTCAAAAAGGCCCGGGGAAGCCCGGGACTTGCGGGATATATTGAGGACAAGGCAAGACAATCAGATCTATCTATGGATCCATGGGCCAACCCACGCAAATACCGCGTGGGACAAAAATTCGGGGGCAAACCAGAAACGCTTCTTGAGCTACGCCGTGACATTGCTCAAATTGAGGCGCCGACACCCACTATGCTTCAGACAAGTAATGGATCATCAAAGCCTAAGGGTTTAAACCCCAACATTGAATCCTATGATGGCCAAAACCCCGCGTTTGGATCAAGATTATTCCTTCATATCCATATGGCCCGGAGGCATCTCCACGCCATCAAGTATCTCCCCTCGCTTAAAGGACCACGGCATTGACTTAACAGCTTGCCCGCGAGTCAATTGGGTGTTGGGAGGACCCGAAGGATTCCCGACAACTTGGGCACATAGTCCACCAGCGCCGGACCTAAGCCAAATTCAACAGCCAAATCAGCCAGCAATTTCGACCGGTTCTAACAAAGAAAAATCAAATCGCCAGTCCCGGATCAGGTCGCAGCCTTCAAACATAACATCCCGGACAGTGGCTACCCCGCACCTAGGCGAAAAGCCAAATCCATGGCAGCCCTCACATCATTTGACCCGCTTTGGGGAGAAGAATGGCTAGCTCGAAACAACCTCAAAAAAATTGGCGTCCGGATACTAAGGACCCCGGCAAGTCGGGAAGAAAAAAAAGCCGCTTAACGGCAAACAATGAGGATCGGGCGTCCGCCGGTTGAGGCTCTAAACCCGCCGGAAGAAGCCATTCAAAAGAACCACTCCGGTCCGCAATTTGGACCGAATACCACCGCCCTTTGCCGATACATGGCACCAAAGCCAGCTAACCACACTAAAGAGATTTTGGGTATTCGCGGGGCAAGTTGATTGCCAAAACAATGACAAGGGGTTGCCCGATGCGAGGAAGAACCCGACCCGGGAAAAGAGGAAAGGGCTTCCCCCACAAGGCGGAGGTAAACATGATATCGCAACCCCCCAAGAGGGGCGGAAGGCACTAAGGGCGATATGTGATGGAGCCACGCCGGTTCAATCCATGGTCCTCGCCCGATCACTTTGATCAAGAGACCATCCGACCAATCCGCCATGGGGATTTGCCCATTGGTTTTATATCCAATCGTGATGGATTTCACTCACGGAGTCCCGATGGCGGCGGTGAACCTGCTTTATCGGAACCCCAAAATGGGCATAGACCCCAAGGTTAAACCTACAAAGATGACCTTGGCGCCATACGGTGTTGAGGCCAATTTCGGCTCACCCCCGAAGTGGTCATGATCCCGGATATTTCAAGCGAGGAGTTAATCTTGAATAGTCCCATTCCGCGGGCTATCACGCCTTCGGACGAACCGCGAGCAAAGTTCAACGGGTGCCGATTATAACCTCAAGCTAAGATGGCCCCGTGGAGTCATCACGGTCAATAAATCGGAATGCCCTCCGAACGGAGGAAGAACCGCCGGGGAAGCGAGAGCCTTTTAAGGCATTTTGAGTCCGCCAACGACGGACACCCAAACCGCCGAGCAACATCAATCAAGACCACCCGCCGTGAGCAGCCGAGAAGCGGCCCCAACCCCAGCCCTCACATGATTGTAAGAACCTCCCGCATCATTACGCCTGGAGATACCATGGGCATAGGGGAGGGCCGACCCAGACCCAAGTGCGCTCGACCACAGGGGCCCAAGTGTGTTTTTTATTTTTATTTTCCTTCTTTATACAAAGACTGTCAGGAGGTTTCTTGGCAAACCCCCGAACACACTGCAACCAAGGAGGGACAAAGGCGAAACACTGTGGTCTCCATTACAGCATTAATTTTGTTAAATTCACCATTGATCGGGGGAACCGCCTAATTAGTCCAACTTGCTTACCTCACTATTTGTATCCTCCGCTAATAGCAGAATTTCTTGAATAAACAATGCAACTTTTTTGCTTATAATTGCATTACATTATATATATGTTCATCAATGACATCCCGTCCGATATTTTGGTGGCCAATACACCAGGGGCTTATGTTCCCGATTATGGTGTGATAAGTCCCAACACTTTCACAAGGGCACCAAACTTATAGCATTATATGAATCGGTTCAATCATGTCTTGGGTCAATAGTTGGTTTGGGCCCCATGTTTTGGTACCTTCGCCGTCCGGGCGGTAGCCGGAGAATTGCGAGGCCCGTGAGTGGGCGGTGGAGAAACTAAACCACCCATGATAAGGCAAGAGTGGTGCTATTGAGAGGTCTTTTAGTCCCTAAAGACTTATCGCTTAAAAGAACCGGATAATGTCCGCCAAGTGGATGCGCCCAACCGGTCTTCCAATACTAGGGGCTTCACCAAATTTAAAATTATAGAATTCTATGGCAAGGGAGTGTTAAAGCATTATAAGTCCGTCCTTGTTCGTTGTGTTGGGCCTCAGATGGACCCAAAATGGGAACAAGAGTGCTCAAGTTTATCCCAACAAGACTGGGATGGGGTAAGGAACTCCATCTCGGATTTAATCCCGTGGTAATATTTTAAATCAAAAAGCGTTGTTGCATATGAACAATGTTTTCAGGCAGGATAACACATGGCAGTCTACTCAATAATTACATCTCGGGCACTCATCCCAATCTTTGGGGCACCCTTAGAGTCTTATAGTACATCTCGCACGAACTCCTTGCCCAGGTGGGCTGTGATAAGCCTTCCGCATCCAGCCTGCCCAATGCACGCGGCAAGGGCCCAGAAACCTTCAATGGGGGTTGATGACTTCCACCCAGGGCAGCATCCACCGGCCGCGCGAGGCCCGGGAGCTCCCCATGGCCTCTGGCCACAAAGACTATGAGGCCCTTCATGGCCGTCGGCTACCTTGTGGGCTCGATAGTGCCGGCGCATGGGGCACCGAGGCCGGCATCAAGATATAAGACCGAAGACCTTCTCCGTGAGCTCCTCCTCGGCTCGGGAAATGGGTACGGAGGAATTGCAAACACCCCGAAGTCGAATTGGGTAAGTGTCGTAGTTTAATTAACATGCTTGCTTTGCATGAAAAATGCCTTACCCCCTTTTTTCACCACCTCAATCTCTGGGAGGGTTTTGGGCCTCGGCCTTGGCGTTTTAACTTTGGGCGAGGCAAGCTGACTCGAGTTTTGAGTAGCCCAAACCTCATGCTTTCCATGAGAGCCCGGGGCTCTTGCCGACCTCCGCCACCGCGCCTCCGCTTCCTTTCCCTGCCCGCGGGTAGTTACCCCGGACCCCTCCTTCGGTTGCCACCTCGTCATGGCCCCCGCAGACATGTTATCCTTTTATTTTTTTACAACCTAAATTTTCTATAAGGTAACTATTCAAAGTGGTGTTACCACCTTCTTTGTCCTCGAGCTGTTTTGGCCGGCCGAGTTTGCCGGACCGGGCCGAGGTCCCGCCGGCCCGCAAGGAAGATGTCGAGGCACCAAACCCATATTGACATAATTTTTGCAACCTCCGATATTTTTTAGATCCCGGTCCGCTTTTTTTCCAACACAACCGAGCATCGGCTCCGCCTTTTGGTATTACATTACATAATTTTAACTTTCACCTCAAAGCCCTTTTGAAGGCTTCGAACCGGAGCCCGCCTTGGCGAGTGAACTTTTAATCACCGATATGATAGTGCGGTGTTCTTCCCGATGGAAGCCCTTTGGCGCCCAACAAGTTTCCGCTCCGGTTGGCGGGGGGCGCCACGGCTTGCCCTTTTCTTGCAAGGCCCCGGACTCGAACCTCGGGTTCCCGGGCGTGGAGTCCGCAAAGTCCGGGGAGGCTCCGGGCGCCCGAGCCTCCTTCCCGGGGTCCCTTCGACCCCACTTGGCGCCCCCGGCCGGGAGGGGTGCAGCCGGGATGGAATCTACATCCGGGAACAACGACCCATGAAGGGGAATCATCACGGGACGCGGGAATTGAAGGACACGTGACATAAAAAAAATTATAAATCATTAGGAATCCGAATTTACGATTTGGGGTTTGAGGGCCACTTCTTCGCCAACATTGGCTTTGGATGTGGGAATAGTTTTCCCCTCTTGACCCTTCCCTCCTTGGGGAAGTTTCTTCCTTCCTTCCTCCGGGAGTCCTTCCCTCCTCGTTTTGGAGGAGTCCGCCGATGTTTGACACCGAAAAGGAACTTTTGGCCGGGCCTTTCGTTTTCTTTTCCGGCACCACATGGGTGCGGGAACCAACCCCGCTTAACGGCCGCCCTGGGTTTTTTGGCATAGGAAGATAATCGCCGGCCCTTCATCCTCCTGCAAAGGAAAAGGGAGATTGAAACCAGAGGGTCTCTGAAAACAAGGTCCCGTAAAGGGTAGAATCATTTACCGTCCCGGGGCCGGCAAACCGCGATTCGGGCGGATGGGGCCAGCCTGAAAAGACCCTCGGGCACCTTGTTCTAAGAGCCTGCCAATGCCCGGTGTAGGTTGAACCCCAATTTAATGCCCGTTTTGGCCGGGAAGATCCGGCGGATGAGATTTCCCAATTCAACCCGGCTTTGTTCACGCTTGGATTGGGCTTGAGTCTTCCCCAATACCCAAGCAAGCCTTTCTTTGGGAGGGATGCTAGGGATACCAGACTCCCCGCCCCACTTAGGGTCGGCGTTCGGGTGATTGAACCACCCCGAGCCACCCCTTGCGGACTCCACGGGCCCCGAGGATGCGTGCATCTTGCCCAACATCCCCCCCCCAATGCCCTTCCCACCTTCGCGTTGAAGGTCTTGGAGCCGGGGGGGCGGATGAGGAAGGCCTTACCACATAAACGCCCGAGATGTTGAGGATGGTTGTTGGAAATATGCCCAGGGCAATAATAAAAGTATTATTATATTTCAATGTTCATGATAATTGTCTTTGTTCATGCTATAACCGTTTATCCGAAATCATAATACCGGTGAACACTTAGACCCCAATATGTCCCTAGTGAGCCTCTATTACAGCCCCGATCAATAGATGGTCATGGTTTCCACTATGGACATTGGATTCGTTGATAACGGGTCACATCATTAGGAGAATGATGATGGACAAGACCCAATCATAAGCATAGCATAAAAGATCGATAGTTCGTTGCTAGAAGCTTTGCCAATGTCAAGTATCTATTCCTTACCATGAGATCGTAACTCCGGTTCCGGGAAGTGCCTTTGTATCAAACGTCCCGAACTGACTATAAAGGTGCATTTGGTATTCCAAAGTATCTGGGTTGAAGGATCGAGTGTTTGTCACCCTATGCGGGAGGTATCTCGGGCCCCTGTAATGCCATCATAATGAGCTCAATTGACCAAGGTGTTGGTACGGATCATCATTCGGAGAGTAAAGTGACTTGCCGTCGGGAAACGAGGTATTGGGATACCAACGAAGTCTCGCAATCGACCGATTGACAAAGGAAATTGGGTTTGATCAACTCGACATCGTGGTTCAACCGGAAATCATCGAGGAATGGGGACCAACATGGGTATCGACCCCGCTGTTGGTTATTGCCCGAGTCGTCTGGCATGTTCGGTCTCCGAACCCGGAGGGTCTACACATTAAGGTTCGGTGCGCTAGGGTTAGTAGGAAGTCAGTATGTGATAAAATGTTGTTAGTCCGATGAGATCCCGGGACGCACGAGGAGTTAAGGGTCCGAGGTAAAGAATAATATATAAAGGGTGGTGTTTGCCATCGGGAAAGTTTGGGTTCGGAAATGGGACCACCGGAAGGGTCCGGGTCCCCGGTGGGGCCAATCCGGAGGGCCCCATGGGCCAAGGGGGAAGGAACCAGCCCCAAAGGGGCTGGTGCGCCCAGGCCCACCCCCCAGGGTTGAAACCCTGGGGGGGGGCCCACCCGGGGGCCCCACCCCTTTCCGCCCAGTTGGATCTCAGGGCCCCAGGGTAAAAGGGGGGAGGAGGGGGCCGACCAACTCCCGGCGCAGCCCTCCCTCCCCAACACATTCCTCCTCCGTAAGAGCTCCGGCCCTGGGAGATCGCTTTACCCACCCGCCGCCGGCGCCGGTGGGCTGTTTCTCAACCCTCCTTCCCTTGCTGGATCAAGAAGGAGGGCGCCCTCCGACGGTGTTGAAGCGGAGGTGCGTCCGTCAAAGCTTGGCATCGGTGATCCAATCACGTAACGACTCCATCATCACCTTGCAAGCTTCCAGCGATCTACAAGTGGTATGTAGATGCAAACTCTCTCCTCTACTTGTTGCTAGATGAACTCATAGATGGATCTTGGTGAAGCCGAGGAAAATTTTTAATTTTCGCAACGCTCCCCAACAAAGGGCATCATGAGCTAGGTCTATGTAGTTCTCTATTGCACGAGTAGAACACAATTTGTTGTGGGCGCTGATCTTGTCATCTTACTTGCCCTACTAGTCTTTTCTTGCTCAACGGTATTGTGGGATGAAGCGCCCGACCAACCTTACACGACGCTTACGTGAGACCGGTTCCACCGATCGACATGCACTAGTTGCATAAGGTGGCTGGCGGTGTCGCTCTCCCACTTTAGTTGGAGCGGATTCGATGAACAGGCCCTTATGAAGGGTAAATAGAAGTTGACAAAATCACGCTGGTGATTCGAGGTAAGAAAACGTTTTGCTAGAACCCAATCGCAGCTACGTAAAAGATGCAACAACAACTAGAGGACGCCTAACTTGTTTTTGCAGCGATTGATCATGTGATGTGATATGGCCGAGTTGTGATGAATGATGAATTGTGATGTATGAGATCATGTTCTTGTAATAGGATTCACGACTTGCATGTCGATGAGTATGACAACCGCGAGCCATAGGAGTTGTCTTTATTTTTGTATGACCTGCGTGTCATTGAAGAACGCCATGTAAACTACTTTACTTCATTACTAAACGCTGTAGTCATAGAAGTAGAAGTAGTCGTGGCGGACAACTTCATGAAGACACGATGATGGAGATCATGATGATGGAGATCATGGTGTCAAGCCGGTGACAAGATGATCATGGAGCCCCAAGATGGAGATCAATGGAGCTTGATGATATTGGCCATATCATGTCACAACTATATAATTGCATGTGATGTTTATTATGTTTATGCATCTTGTTTACTTAGGACGACGTAGTAAATAAGATGATCCTTAAAAATTTCAAGAAGTGTTCTCCCTAACTGTGCACCGCTAAGTAATCTGCTTCTAAGCACCACGTGATGATCGGTGTGATGGATCCTTACGCTCACATACAACGGTGTAAGAGATTTACACAATAAACACTTAGGGTTAACTTGACGAGCCTAGCATGTCGACATGGCCTCGAACACGGAGACCGAAGGTCGAACACGAGTCGATGGAAGATACGATCAACATGAAGATGTTCACCGACGATGACTAGTCCGCTCTCACGTGATGATCGGACACGGGCTAGTCGACTCGATCGGTAACACTTAGATGACTAGAGGATGTCTAATCTAAGTGGGAGTTCATAATTTTGATTAGAACTTTATTATCATGAACTTAGTCTAAAACCTTTGCAAATATGTCTTGTAGATCAATGGCCAACGCTAATGTCAACATGAACTTCAACGCTCCTAGAGAAAACCAAGTGAAAGATGATGGCAGAACTATACGGATCGGGTCCGAACCGAGGATCATCCTCATAGCTGCCAAGAAACAAGATGTCCTAGAAGCACCGTAGGTGACCCACTGTCTCCCAGCATGCAAGACGATTTGAACGTCTCGCGACTGCTCGATGATTACTCCTCGCTCAAGGCGGCATGCTCTACAGCTTAGAACCGGGCTCCAAAAGCGCTTTGAGCATCACGGAGCATATGAGATGTTCAAGAGCTGAAACTAGTTTTCCAAGCTCATGCCCGGTCGAGATATGATGTCTCCGACAAGTTCTACAGCTTGTAAGATGGAGGAAAACAGTTCACAAGGAGCACATCCTCAAGATGTCCGTGACAACCGATGACCCAATGAACATTAACCTCCCGATGAGGCGGTCATTGATGAATCCTCCAGCCGCTCCACCAAGCTACAAGAGCTTTGTGATGAACTACAACATGCAGGGATGGTGAAGACCATTCCTGAAGTGTTCTCGATGCTCAAGTCAGCAGAGGCTGAAATCAAGAAAGAACATCAAGTGTTGATGGTCAATAAGACCACTAAGTTCAAGAAGGGCAAGGAAGAAGAACTTCAAGAAGGACGGCAAGGATGTTGCCGCCTCGCAAGCCTGCTGCGGAAGAAGTCAAAGAATGGACCCAAGCCCGAGACCGAGTGCTTTTATTGCAAGGGAAGGGTCACGAAGCGGAACTGCCCCAAATACTTAGCGGATAAGAAGGCCGCAACACCAAAGGTATATTTGATATACATGTAATTGATGTACCTTACCAAGATCGTAGTAACTCCCGGTATTTGATACCGTGCCGCTGTTCATATTTGTAACTCACAGCAGAGCTGCGGAATAAACGGAGACGGCGGCGACGAGGTGACGGCGCGCCGAATGGTTCCAGAGTCGATGTGATCGCTGCCGCACGCTGCCTCTACATTTACCTACGGGATTAGTTTTGAACCTTAATAATTGTTATTTAGTGCCAAGTTTGAGCATGAACATTGTATCCGGATCTCGCTTGATACGAGATGGCTACTCATTTAAGTCTGAATAATGGTTGTTCGATTTATATGAGAGATATGTTTTATGGTCATGTTCGATGGTCAATGGTTTATTCTTATGAATCTCGAGCGTAATATTACACATGTTCATAGTGTGGATGCCAAAAGATGTAAAGTTGATAACGATAGTCCCACATACTTGTGGCATCGCCGCCTTGGTCACATTATGTCAAGCATGAAGAAGCTCCATGTGATGGACTTTAGAGTCTCTTGATTATGAATCGCTTGACACATGCTAACCATGCCTCTTAGGCAAAATGACCAAGACTCGCTTCTCCGAACAATGGAGCGAGCAACCAACTTGTTGGAAATCATACATACCGACAAAAGGTCCAATGAGTTGAGGCTCATGGAGGATATCACGTTATGTTCTCACTCACCGATGACTTGAGTAGATATGGGTATGTCTACTTAATGAAACACAAGTCCAGACCTTTGAAAAGTTCAAGGAATTTCAGAATGAGGTGGAGAATCAACGTGACCGAAAGATAAAGTTCTCACGATCGATCGTGAGGAGAATACTTAAGTTTAATTTGCAACACACTTAAAGAAATGTGAATCGTTACAACTCACGCCACCGAACACCTCAAAAAACGGTGTCCGAACGCCGTAATCGCACTCTATGGATATGGGCGTCTATGATGTCTCTACCGATTTATCACTATCATTTTGGGGATACGCCTAGAGACACTACATTCACTTTAAATAGGGCACCGCCTAAACTGCTGAGACGACACCGATGAATTATGGTTTAAAGAAACCTAAGCTGCTGCTTTCAAAGTTTGGGATGGCGTTTATGTCAAGAAACTTCAACCCAAAAGCTCTAACCCAAGTCGGAAAAATGTATTCATAGGATACCCTAAGGAAACTGTCGGGTATACCTTCTACTTAAGATCGAAGGCAAAGTTTTTGTTGCTTAAGAACGGATGCTTTCTCGAGAAAGAGTTTCTCTCGAAGAAGTAAGTGGGAGGAAAGTAGAACTCATGAAGTACTACCTCTCGAACGGAAAGTGGTGCAGCGCAGAAACCGCTCCTCGTGATGCCCACACCAACCAAGAGGAAACAACGATGATGATCAAGGTACTTCGGATCAAGTTACACGAACTCAAGGTCCACGAGACACGCTCCGCACTGAGTGGTACGGAAACTATGGAAATCATGTTTAGACAACAATGAACCTTCGAACTATGAAGAAGCAATGGCGGCCCCGATTCCAACAAATGGCTTGGAGCCATGAACCGAGATAGAATCCATGTATGAAAACAAAGTATGGACTTTGGAAGATTCTTGTTCGATGATCAAGAGCGAGAAACAAATGGATTTTTAAGAAGAAGACGGACGCGATGGTAATGTTACCATCTATAGCTCGACTTGTCGCTAAGGGTTATCGACAAGTTCAAGGATTGACACGACGAGACATTCTCTCCCGTAGCGGCTTAAGTCCTCAATCATGTTAGCAATCTGCCGATACTATGATTATGAGATATGGCGATGGACGTCAAAACGGCATTCCTTAATGGACATCTTAAGGAAGAGCTGTATATGATGCAGCCGAAGGTTTTGTCGATCCTCGTAACGCTAACAGTATGCAAGCTCCATGATCCATTTATGGACCGCAAGCATCTCGAGTTAGAACATTCGCTGATGAGATGATCAAAGCTTGCTTAGTTTATGCAGCATTTATGGAGAAGCCTCATATATAAGAAAGTGAGTGGGAGCTCAGAGCATTTCTCCTATTATGTAGATGACATACTCTTGATGGGAAATGATACAAAACTCGGATAAAGCATAAAGGCCTACTTGAATAAGTGTTTTCAATGAAGGACCTTGGAGAAGCTGCTATATATTAGGCATCAAGATCTATAGGGATAGATCGAGACGCCTCATAGGTCTTTCAAAGCACATACTTTGATAAGATTTTGAAGAGGTTCAAAATGGATCACCCAAGAAAGGGTTCTTGCCTATGTTACAAGGTGTGAAATTGAGCTCAGTCACCACCGACCACGGCAAAAGATAAAGAAGAGATGAGTGTCCCCTATGCTTCAGCCATAGGATCTATTATGTATGCCATGCTGTGTACTGCATCTGATGTAAACCTTGCCGTAAGTTTGCAAAGATACCAAAGTAATCCCGCAAAGAACACCGGACAAGCGGTCAAGAATATCCTGGCACCGAAAGGACAAAGGACATGTTTCTGCTTATGGAGGAGACGAAGAGCTGTCAGTAAGGGTTACGACGCTAGCTTCGACTCAGATCCGGATGACTCTAAGTCACAAACCGGATACGCGTATATGTTGAATGGTGGAGCAAGAAGTGGTGCAACCGCAAGCAGAAAGGCCGTGGCGGATCTACGGTGAAGCGGAGTACATGGCAGCCTCGGAGGCAGCGCATGAAGCGATTTGGGTGAAGGAGTTCATCACCACCGAGTCATACCCAATGCTGGGCCGATCAAACTCTTCTCAGGATAACATCGGAGCTATTGCTCCTGCCAAGGAGCCTGTGTCACAAGAAGACCGTGCACATCAAGCGCCGCTTCAACTCCATCCGTGAAAATGTTCAAGATGGAGACATAGAGATTTGCAAAGTGCACACGGATCTAATGTCGCAGATCCGCTGACTAAACCTCTCGCAAGGCAAAACATGATCAACAATTTAACTCTATGGGTGTTCGATTCATCAATGTAACTAGATTAGTGACTCTAGTGCAAGTGGGAGACTCATGGAAATATGCCCTAGAGGCAATAATAAAAGTATTATTATATTTCAATGTTCATGATAATTGTCTTTGTTCATGCTATAACTGTGTTATCCGAAATCATAATACACGTGAACACTTAGACCCCAATATGTCCCTAGTGAGCCTCTAGTCGATTAGCCCAGATCAATAGATAGTCATGGTTTCCCACTATGGACATTGGATGTCGTTGATAACGGATCACATCATTAGGAGAATGATGTGATGGACAAGACCAATCATAGCATAGCAAAAGATCGATAGTTCGCTTGTAGAAGCTTTGCCAATGTCAAGTATCATTCCTTCACCATGAGATCGGTAACTCCCGGTTACCGAGAGTGCCTTGGTGTATCAAACGCCACAACGAATCGGGTGACTATAAAGGTGCATTATGTATCTCGAAGTATCTGCTAATGACATGGATCGAGATGGATTTGTCACCGATGACGGAGAGGTATCTCCGCCCACCTTTAATGCATCATCATAATGAGCTCAATGTGACCAAGGTGTTGGTCACGGATCATGCATTACGGTATTTAAAGTGACTTGCCGTAACGAGACCGGACGAGGTATTGGGATACCGACGATCGAAGTCTCGGCAAGTAACGCATCATTGACAAAGGGAATTGTATGTGGTTTGATCAACTCGACATCGCGGGTTCAACCGGCGAAATCATCGAGAGCATGTGGGAGCCAACATGGGTATCCGCACTCGCTGTTGGTTATTGCCCGAGAGTCGCCTCGTCATGTTCGCAGGTTCTCCCGAACCCGTAGGGTCTCTACACTTAAGGTTCGTGACGCTTAGGGTTAGTAGGAAGTCAAGTATGTGACTACCGAATGTTGTTCGAGTCCATGAGATCCCGGACGTACGAGGAGTTCGGAAGGGTCCGGAGGTAAAGAATAATATAGGAAGTGGTGTTTCACCATCGGAAAGTTTCGTTACGAAAGTACCGACCACCGGAGGGTCCTGGGTCCACCGGTGGCCACTATCCTGGAGGCCCCATGGGCTGGGGAAGGGAACCAGCTCACAAGGGGCTGGTGCGCCTCAGGCTCCACCTCGCGCCTAGGGTTGAAACCCTAGGGGGCGCCCCACCGGCTTGGGGCACTCCACCCCTGTCACTCGGAGATTGGATCTGTACGCCACTTCCCTGTGGGGCCTATAAAGGGGGGAGGGAGGGGCCACTGACCAACTCCTGCAGCCCTCCTCCCAACACATCTCCTCCTCCGTAAGAGCCGGGCGGCTTCCCTCGCTGGATACTGCTTCCACCATCACCACGCCCATCGCGCCGGTGGAGCTGTTTCCTCAACCTCTCCTTCCCTTGCTGGATCAAGAAGGAGGAGACGCCGTCCGTCTCAGACGTGTGTTGAACGCGGAGGTGCTGTCCGCTCAAAGACTTGGCATCGTGATCCAATCACGCTCGAGTACGACTCCATCATCACCTTGCAAGCTTCGACGCGATCTACAAGTGGTATGTAGATGCAAACTCTCTCCTACATTTGCTATAGATGAACTCATAGATAGATCTTGGTGAAGCCGCCAGAGGAAAATTTTAATTTTCCGCAACGCTCCCCAAATGTGGGTTTGCTTCGATGGAAATCCAGCCGATAGTACATGAGCCCTGACAAAGGGTGAAGGGAAAGCCCAATTGCTGAGGAAGTGGGGAAGGAACACGACTCTATGGGCCTGGTGGGATGAGCCGCCTCAAGCGCACCAAGGCGTGATGTCGCTGGATGATATCCGGCGCTACAGTCTTTTCCATGTGCCCTCCAGAATGGAGGAGGCTAACACATTTGCCCGCCTCCCGACATGGTCGGAGAAGGTCGACGAGATGCGCGGACTTGGGCACTGAGCTCAAGTGCTGGAGATGGATAAGCAGGAGGAAGAAGCGAGGTGAAAAGGCATCCTGTCTTATATGGGGCTTTATCGAAGACTACACGCCCACCGGCCTAGTAAAACTCGCTATCTCCTAAGCGCCACCATCAATGACGCGTTGTTACCCAATCTGCATTGATGAGAATCGAATAAGGGAACACGATCTCCGCTCGACAAGACATGCCATGAAACCGCCGCTAAACGCTACCGAGGTGGTATGATAAAAACGCATTCAAATA
>JAHHZJ010002624.1:0-37591 GCA_021437245.1 Aegilops speltoides
CTTCATATACCAAAGTCCTTAGAAAAAACTTGTCCACCTTCTTGGTATGCATTGGCGCCCAAGTGCTTCGTTCTTTTACTTTCCATGTTGTTTCACATGATTCCTTGTGTTGATCTAGCTGTTTGGGTATGTCTTCTTGTTTTCAAACAGAGAAATTCCTAAATGACGAGAATGTAACATCCCAAATTTCAATTTGGCATGTTATACATAGATCATCCATGCATATCATATTTCATTGCTTTTTCGTTTGCAATCCTCGAAATCTTAAGCAACTCAAGGACCTTCGGAGAGAGTTGGGGATTTTCTAATTTTCATATTTGAAATTCTTATCAAATAGTGAAGACGAGGATTTGATTTTAATTATTTTCTCTCCAGAAAATATTTCCTTTTAAATATTAAAATAGGGAGATAATATGACTTCTCCAAAATAATTGAAATATCGGAGGAAAAATGTTAAAATCATTTTTGGGATTTTATTTGAATTTATTAGGGATTTTATTGCTACTAGAAAAAAATGTTGCATGTTTTAAAAATTGCATTTTAGGGGCCAGAAAAGTTCATCTTGTTCTAAATATTTTATTTAGGCGGAGAAAACTTGTTTTGGAATTTTAGGTTTTATTTATTTTTCTAGGAATTTTCTTTAGCGGAATGTTTTTTAAAAACCTCGCGCCCAGGCGAAAAGACCCAGCTCAAGCCGACCCAGCCCGACCGTCGCCGCTTCCCTAGCGCACGTGCGTCTGGCGCTCTGCAGACGCCCAGGCGGGTCGAGCCGGACTCCACCCAGGCCCCTTCCCAAGCCGAGGCCGCCCGCCCACCTATAAAAACGCCGCCGCTTCCACCGCCACCCGCCCTTGCCACCATTTTAGATCCATGCCGCTTGGCCGCCGCGATCCCGATGTCCCGCCGCCACAGCCACCACATCCCGCGGCCATCGGCAAAGCCCGCGGCCGCCGCGCATGGGACAAGCCCGCCGGAAGTGCCGACCGCCATGGGGTTTTTAAATAAACCCTCGGTTTTTAAAACCCTAGATCGTTTTTTTCTAGATCGGTTTATTTTTTAATTTTTTTGGGTTTATTTACATAGCAAACGTCTGTTCGTCCGTTCGTCTTAACGAACCCGTTCTCTGTTTAGTTTCTGTTAATGAACGTTCGTTCGTTTAGCAGTTCGCCGTTTTTCTTTTTATTGGATTTATTCCGCGATTATTCTCATCTGATTTTCAAACATGTTTATCTTTTCGCTCGTTTATCCGAATCATGCGATTCAAGCGCCTGGAGTTTCATCTCGAAACCTTCTTTCCGAATAATCAACTCAAACAAGATTTTTCTTCTGTAAAATTTGACCTAGATACAGAATAGCAAAACGAAGTTGTTTCTATTGCCGTTTGAGTTTCGTTGCTTGGTTTGACTTGATTCTTCTTGCAAACCGGAGTTCTTAAGTTGAACTCTCCGGTCAGACTCTTTTATTTGGAGTTCTACTTGTGCATCTTTGATTGTTGCTTATGTATGTTATTGTTTGCTTATGCTAGAATTCCGGTCTGAAGCATGTTACTCTGAGTCTCTAGGATACCGGATCGTCAGCAAGGCAAGTAACACATTTGATCATACTCTTTTCATACCCAGTTTTTATGCATTAGTTTCAATCCTCAAACACTGCATGGTTAGGATGCTTTAACATGTGGGTATTGGGAAGTTGTTGATGAGGTAGAACCTATTGTCCCGTTTTATTATCAAACCCTTGGGAGTTACTTCTACGTTATTCTTATATTGCCATGCTATGCTCATAGACGTGGATTGGGTTTGAGTGATATCCATGACAGATTTGAGATTATTAATCAATGGTTTACTTAAGGTGGCAACTTTAATACACATCTGGGTGGATTGAGGCACTGAGGTTACCGATGATTACTGTTTATTTTGGAAATCCGGGGTTACTGTGTGATTCTCCTATGGACCGCCACCAGGCTCAAAGGGCCGAGTCTATTCATGCTAGAAACTTCCGTGTGCAGCGCAAGCTATTATGGGCTCTAGCATAGTTTGAGTAAGTTCGTGAAACTCTTGAAGAGGTGGATCGGCGGGTAGTGGGTTTGTAGGTTTGGTATGGTCTGCCGGAGTAGAGAGTTAATGTACGAAAGCGTGTCTCGGTCATCCGTCTCTCAAACACCATGCGGTGCAAGAATCAGCGGAGGCGATCGAGTCTTGTGGGGAAAAGTCATAAACCTCTGCGAGTGTACAATCTAATCATGGTTAGCCGTGTCCCGGTTATGGACAATTCTGAGTATCTAGTACTTGAGTATTCGCATGTATCTCAACACTCTTAAAATAATATTGCTGGGTTGTTAACTACTTTTAATTGGGATCATTGAGCTGGGGTTTACCTTCTCAAATGATGTTTCAACTACCATGATAGTTAAATTAAACTGATTCCTTTGTAGTAGGGAAAAATTGGCTTTTCGCAAAAACTGTAACCATAAAGCTTTCCACCAGCCAAATATGCATGTAGTAGTAGCATTATTACATTATTGCTCTTTTGTGTTACATTGCGGCATATTCCATGTCTTGACCCGTTCTCGGGCTGCAGCGTATTATGTTGCGAGACTTTTGAACGAGGAGTAAGGTTAGTAGAGTCGTTGCCGTGCAGCTTCGATTATGTCGTTGGAGTTGATGGACTCACTTTATCTTCCAAGCCTTCATTGTTATCGCATTAGATGGCCTTAAGCCATATTATTGTAATAAGTTCTCTTTGGAGACTTTCGATGTAATAAGTGTGTGATTGCTACTCTGTTATAAATCCTTGAAATCTTGTGTGGTGTCGGCATTCTTGATCCAGGGATGACACACGAGCATAGAACTTGACCATCGAGGTCGAATTAGCTACAAGATAGTATCGAGCACCTGCTGAGTGTAGGACACGACCACTAAGATAAACCATAGGTCACACTCTCTTCTCATTCTTGACTCCTCTTCTCTTTCCACTCTTTAGGATGAAGGAGATGAAGACCAAGTTCGCACAACGGATGAAGACACACCTTTTGGGCGCCACTTGAAGGAAGTCACTAGGTACTTGAATATTGGAATACCAAGCTTCATTGGGACGAACAATGCCACACTACGGAAGAAGAGATGGATGATTCAAATCGAGTTCAGGAAGGGCGTTCTCGCCAAATTCTAAACCCATAGAGTTTTCTTTCGAAGCACCCACTTGGAGCCTTGGCAAGAGTATGGCAGCTCATATTACCATGGGACGCATTGGAGAAGTCTACAACAAAGAACTAGAGGATACCACCTATCAAATATGTGGGCGCCGAGATGAACAACGGGAGATGATCAGCACTAGGAAGGATAGATCTGTCGCAGCCTTTATCCAGGAGCAAAACCAGCACATTCGACATCAGGAGAACCAGATGTGCGCAGACATGATCGAGTTGAAGAAGGCGAAGACCAGGATCATCGAGCTGGAGGAAGAACTCAAAGTCACACGCGATGGATATGAGGAGGAAACCAATACACTATTGGAGAAGAATGACGACCTAGTCGAGAAGATCGGAATTTTCATGGGAGGACCAGTTCTGAAAGAAGACCTCATACGTCCGGACAACTACATCATCATCGACGACACCGACTCGGATTCAAGTGATGATGATTTCAAAGATGAAGCTGGAGCAGACATCATGGAGTCTTCCACCGATCAAAATTTCTTGATGACCACCATATGATAATAGTATTTCCCCCATGTAACTAGTAGTAGTGAGCACTTTTGCGATAGTCCTAGACCCTTTTGTATGCCCTTGCTTGTGTGATTGAATGAATGCTTGTGGTTGCCTCATATACATATGGGTAGTGTTTCCCCCTAGATCTTTTCTATTCTAAATCTCTTCCATCTAAACCCATCAGATGCCTCAGGAGAGACCCCAAGTTTGTTTTCCACGGAGATCACCCAGTTGATCCAGCGGCGAGAATGCCACGATGGAGTTGTTAGTTCGAGAACGAGGCAATGCCAATAACAACAATGCCAACAACAACAACCCGCGCCCGATGGATAACCTCGCCCGTTTCTTAAGTTACAACCGCGGTGTTCTCGGTAACATCGAGCCAATAGTTGCGGATGATTGGCTATATCGTATTGGAAGGAGTTAACCACGCCGGATGCACAGATCTTTGAGAAGGTGCATTTTGCGCACACCAACTAGATGGACCTGCAGTAGCATGGTGGGAGAATTTCACAACCACCTATCCTATCGACACTGTCACATGGGCTCAGTTTCAGCAGGCTTTTCGCACTGCCCATGTCTCGGTTGGAGCTATGCAGATGAAGAAGCGTGAGTTTACGCAACCTCGCCCGAGAATCGTCTTGTTGGCGATGCGTGGATGAGTTTAGCAAGTTGTCGCGTTATGCCCCTGATGATGTGGCCACAGATTCCACGAAGCAGGAGAAGTTTATGGAAGGGCTGAATGATGAGATGAGTATGCGGTTGATGGTAGCAACCTTCAACAACTACGAGGAGTTGGTAGATAAGGCCACGATGATTGAAGGAAGCGGCAGATTGATAATCGTAAGAGGAAGTATGGACAAGGAAAATACAATTCAGGAGCTCACGGAAGCCTCGTTTGACCCGAACTCGGGAGGACTTGTTCATAACCATGGAGGACATAATCATCTTTGGGGAGGATCACATAACCATAATGGTGCGAAGAAGCGGGAATGGGAATGGAGCCAACAATAATCAGAACGCTCTAACCCATCTACACCCATAAAGAGGACTTAAGCCAAGTTGTTTGCTACAAGTGCGGGAAGGCAGGACACTATGCCAATGACTGCTCTGGCGGAAAGAATGGGAATGGAAGCAGGGGCGGGAAGAAGCCCAATCCATTCAACAAAGGACAAGTGAACCACGTTAACGTGGAGGAGGTTGAAAAAGCGGCGGAGCGGTAATAGGTAAGTTTTGGTTCGATCATTTACCGCTATTGTCCTTTTAAATCTTGGTGCATCGCATTCATACATATCAAGGGATTTGTGGAAAAGTTTAAGTTGCCAACCCAAACCCTTAGGACACCCCTCTTAGTGAGCTCTTGGGATCGAGTACATGGCTAGCAGATGGTGCACCAGATACCCCTAATCATTGGCACGCATGTATTTCCATCGACCTAATTATCTTGGAGTGCAAGGATTGGATGTGATATTAGGTATGGTGGATGTCAAAGTATGAAGGAAGTATTGGTGTGCTAGTAAGTCGATTTATATTACCACCGGAGAAAAAGGATTAAGTATGTATCTAGGCATGTGCCTAGGAGGAGCCAAATAAGCGCCCTCACGGGAGTTATGCGGAGGAAGTACACGTAGTAAAGGATTTTCGGATGTTTTCCCGAAGAGTTACGGTATGCCACGGACGAGAGACATTGAGTTTTTGATAGAGCTATTGCCAGGAACAGGACCGATATCTAAAAGACCCTATTGGATGCCAGCAAATGATCTGGAAGAAATTAAGAAGCAGATTAAGGAGTTGTTGGAGAAAGGTTACATTCATAGAAGCTCGTCACCTTAGGGAGCCCTAGTACTTTTGGTGGAGAAGAAGGATAAATCCCTAAGGATGGTTGTTGACTACCGAGCTCTAAATGAAGTAACAATAAAGAACAAGTATCCCTTACCGATGATCAATGATCTGTTTGATCAGTTACAAGGAGCTAAGGTGTTTTTGAAGATTGATCTACGATCAGGATACCATCAGTTGAAGATCCGAGAGAAGGATATACCCAAGACAGCATTTACCACTCGGTATGGATTATACGAGTATACGGTCATGTCCTTTCGACTAACTAACGCCCCTGCCTACTTCATGAGTATGATTAACAAGGTGTTCATGGAGTATTTGGACAAGTTTGTTGTGGTATTCATTGATGACATTATGATATACTCGAAGAACGAAGAAGAGCACGAGGAACACTTGCGTTTGATTCTCGAGAAACTCAGGGAACATCAGTTATATGCCAAATTCAGCAAGTGCAAATTTTGGTTGAAGGAAGTTGGATCTCTTGGGCATGTTATGTCAGGAGAGGGTATAGCAGTAGATCCCAGTAAGGTTCAGTCGGTCACTAAATGGTTGGCACCCACTTCAGTTGGCGAGATCCGTAGTTTTCTTGGACTGACAGGATATTATCGGAGATTCATTGAGAATTTTTCGAAGATTGCTAAACCAATGACGGAATTACTAAAGAAGGATACTAAGTTCAAATGGGCGGAGTGCGAGACAAGTTTTCAAGAAGTGAAGGAAGCGATTGACTACAGCCCGATCTTGACTTTGCGGATATACATAAGGAGTTTCAAGTGTATTGTGGCGCCTCTCGCTTGGGACTTGGATGTGTGCTTATGCGGGAAGGAAAAGTTGTTTCGTATGCCTCACGACAACTGAAGGCCACACAAGTTGAACTATCCCACGCATGATTTGGAGTTAGCAGCCGTGGTGCATGCACTAAAACACGGAGACATTATCTTATTGGAAACCGTTGTGATGTGTACACGGATCATAAGAGCTTGAAGTACATTTTCACACCGAAGGAGTTGAACCTCAGGCAGAGGAGATGGTTGGAACTTATAAAGGATTATGACATGAAGCTACACTACCATCCAAGAAAAGCTAATGTCGTAGCAGATGCCTTGAGCTGGAAGAGTTATGCTAATGTTCTTGTGAGCAAGGGAATGCCAAAGGAATTAGCTGCAGAGATCATGGAACTACGTTTGGAGATTGTTCCAAGAGGATTTCTTGCAACAATGGAGGTTTAGTCGATGTTGTTGGACAAGATTCGAGAAGCTCAGAAGGAAGATAAAGAGATTGCTGAGATAAGAGAGAGGATGGGCGAAGGTAAAGCCAAAGGTTTTCGCGAAGATGAGCACGATACCTTATGGTTTGAGGACCCGAATTTATGTGCCCAACAATTGAGAGATCGGGAAGTTGATACTTGAGGCCCATGACTCACCATACTCGATTCACCCGGAAACACCAAGATGTACTTGGACTTGAAGGAGCGTTTACGGTGGTGGAATGAAGAAGGATATTGCGAGTATGTAGCCGTATGTGATGTATGTCGAGAGTAAGCGAGAACATCGAAGCCAGCGGGTTATTACTGCCTATGCCAATACCGAATGGAAGTGGGACAAACTTGGTATGGACTTTATTACGGATTACCCAGAACCAAGGCAGGATATGATTCTATATGGGTGCGTTGTGGATCGATTGACTAAGGTAGCTCATTTCATCCGGTGAAAACAACATATACAAGTGCAAAGCTGGCCAAGATATACATGACCGAGGATCGTATGTTTACATGGAGTTCGAGGAGCATCGTGTCGAGATAGAGAACCCGGTTTACTTCAAAGTTTTGGCATCGATTACACGGACTTTGGGAACCCGATTGGAGTTGATCAGCTTTTCACCCTTGAGCAGATGGGCGGGACGAGAGAAGTCAATCAGATTACGGAGGACATGTTGAGAGCACATGCGCTAGATTATGGATCTAGTTGGGATGATAATTTGCCATCTGTGAGTTTTCATATAACAACAGATTATCGAGCCGGTTTGAAGATGGCACCATTGAAGCTCTGTATGGGCGAGATGTAGAACACCATTGATGTGGGGCGGTAGGAGACCGTCGGTTGTTTGGACGGATTTGATCAAAGAATCGGAGGAGAAAGTTAAAGCGATCGGAGCAGACTAAAATTGCTCGATCTAGACAAAAGAGTTCGCATATTCAAAAGCGCAAGGAAGTAACTTATGAAGTTGGAGATAGAGCCTATCTCTGATATTGCCCTTGAGGGAGTAAAGCGATTTGGAGTTAAGGGAAAGTTAGCCCCGAGATTTGTAGGACCGTATCATATTTTGGAACGGATGGGAGAAGTTGCCTACAAGCTGGAGTTACCAGAAGGATTGTCAGGAGTTCACGATGTATTTCACGTATCACAGCTGAAGAAGTGCCATGCTGAGATGGCCGATATACCCTTGAATGAGACAGTACCTTTGGAGGCGATTCAGCTGGATAATAATTTGACTTATGAGGAGAAGCCAGTTAAGATTCTTGAGTTTGATAGCGAGTCACTGCAACAAGGTGATCAAGTTTTGCAAAGTTCGATTGGAGTCATCATTACGAGGAGGAAGCCACAGGAGCGAGAGGAAGGTATTCGCAAGGACCATCAGCACCTATTTTCTAGCCAACCCGAATCTCGAGGGCGAGATTCATCTTAAGGGGGGTAGGTTTGTAACATCCCAAATTTCCAATTTGGCATGTTATACATAGATCATCCATGCATATCATATTTCATTGCTTTTTGTTTGCAATCCTCGAAATCCTAAGCAACTCAAGGACCTTCGGAGAGAGTTGGGGAATTTCTAATTTTCATATTTGAATTTTATCAAATAGTGAAGACGAGGATTTGATTTTAATTATTTTCTCTCCGGAAAATATTTCATCATAAAATAATAAATGAGGGGAGATAATATGACTTCTCCAAAGTAATTGAAATATCGGAGGAAAAATGTTAAAATCATTTTTGGGATTTTATTGAATTTATTTGAGGATTTTATTGCTCCTAGAAAAATGTTGCATATTTTAAAATTGCATTTTAGGGGCCAAGAAAAGTTCATCTTGTTCTAAATATTTTATTTAGGCGGAGAAAACTTGTTTTGGAATTTTAGATTTTATTTATTTTTCTAGGAATTTTTCTTGTGAGAATGTTTTAAAACAAAATCTCGCGCGTTGGGCGAAGGCCCGGCCAAGGCCGGCCGGACCAGCCGCCGCCGCCGCCTTCCAGCGTCTTGCGCCGTCGCCTGCAGACGCCGAGCAAAGTCGAGCCGGACTCCACCAGGCGCCCTCGCCCAAGCCAGCCCGCCCGCCCCTATAAAGCCGCCGCCCGCCGCCCGCGCCACCACCACCACCGCCCCGCCGCCGCCGCAGCCGCAGCCGCCGCCCGTCGCCGCGCTGCAGCCCCGCGTCACCGCCGCCGCTTTCCGCCGCAGCCCGGCATCCCCGCCGCCGGTTTTCCTAAATAAACCCTCGGTTTTTTTGAAAACCCTAGATCATTTTTTTTCAGATCGGTTTATTTTATTTTATTTTTTGGTTTATTTACTTAGCGAGCGTCATTCGTCCGTTAAATCTTAATGACGCGTTCTCTATTTAGTTTACATTAGCGAGCGTTCGTTCGTTTAGCGATTCGTCGTTTTCTTTTATTGGATTTATTCGCGATTATTACGATCGCGATTTCTGATCCGATTTTCAAACCTGTTTATCTTTTCGCTCGTTTATCGGAATCAGGCGATTCAAGCGCCTGGAGTTTCATCTCTAAACCTTCTTTCCGAATAATCAACTCAAACCGGATTTTTCATCTGTAAAATTTGACCTAGATCCAGAATAGCAAAACGAAGTTGTTTCTACTGCCGTTTGAGTTTCATTGCTTGGTTTGACTTGATTCTTCTTGCAAACCGGAGTTCTTAAGTTGAACTCTCCGGTCAGACTCTTTTATTTGGAGTTCTACTTGTGCATCTTTGATTGTTGCTTATGTATGTTATTGTTTGCTTACGCTAGAATTCCCGGAGTGCGAAGCATGTTACTACGAGTCTCTAGGATACCCGGATCGTCAGCAAGGCAAGTCACACATTTGATCATACTCTTTTCATACCCAGTTTTTATGCATTAGTTTCAATCCTCAAACATTGCATGGTTAGGATGCTTTAACATGTGGGTATTGGGAAGTAGTTGATGAGGTAGAACCTATTGTCCCGTTTTATTATCAGACCCTTGGGAGTTACTTCTATGTTATGCTTATATTGCCATGCTATGCTCGTAGACGTGGATTGGGTTTGAGTGATATCCATGAAAGATGTGAGATTATTACTTAATGGTTTAGTTAAGGTGGCAACTTTAATACACATCTGGGTGGATTGAGGCACCTGGGGTTACCAGTGATTGCCTGTTTTATTTTTGGAAATCCCGGGGTTACCATGTGATTCTCCTATGGACCGCCACCCAGGCTCAAAGGGAACTGAGTCTATTCATGCTAGAAACTTCCGTGTGCAGCCGCAAGCTATTATGGGCTCTAGCATAGTTTGAGTAAGTTCGTGAAACTCTTGAAGAGGTGGATCGGCGGTAGTGGGTTTGTAGGTTTGGTATGGGTGCTTGGGAGTAGAGAGTTAATGTACGAAAAGCGTGTCTCGGTCATCCGTCTCTCAAACACCATGCGGTGCAAGAATCAGCGGAGGCGATCGAGTCTTGTGGGGAAAAGTCATAAACCTCTGCGAGTGTACAATCTAATCATGGTTAGCCGTGTCCCGGTTATGGACAATTGAGTATCTAGTACTTGAGTATTAGCATGTATCTCAACACTCTTAAAATAATATTGCTGGGTTGTTAACTACTTTTAATTGGGATCATTGAGTTGGGGTTTACCTTCTCAAATGATGTTTCAACTACCATGATAGTTAAATTAAACTGATTCCTTTGTAGTAGGGAAAAATTGGCTTTTACATAAAAGCTGTAACCATAGAGCTTTCCACCAGCCAAATATGCATGTAGTAGTAGCATTATTCTGTTATTGCTCTTTTGTGTTACATTGCGGCATATTCCATGTCTTGACCCGTTCTCGGGCTGCAACGTATTATGTTGCAGACTTTTAGAACGAGGAGTAAGGTTAGTAGAGTCGTTGCCGTGCAGCTCGATTATGCCGTTGGAGTTGATGGACTCACTTTATCTTCCAAGCCTTCATTGTTATCGCATTAGATGGCCTTAAGCCATATTATTGTAATAAGTTCTCTTTGGAGACATTCGATGTAATAAGTGTGTGATTGCTACTCTGTTATAAATCCTTGAAATCTTGTGTGGTGTCGGCATTCTTGATCCGGGGATGACACTTGAGCACGAGACTTGACCATCGAGGTCGGTCGCGAACTTTCTCGGCAAGGAGGCTGGTCTAAATCAACTTTGAAATTCTTCAATAGCGGCATCTGCAATGCGGCCTGATCTATCCTCAGAGAGATTTTGATGTAATAATCGGCATGGTGAAACAAGTGTCTGTGTGTATAAGTAATGCGATAGTATTATTTATCACATGGTATATCGTTGATAGACTTGCAACTCTGATTGCTAGTTAGGGCTAATGGTTCGATTTCATTCCAATAGCTCTTAGTGCTTTATTCAATTTTGTGTATTAGCCATACATGACATCTAAAACCAACCGCAGTACCGATAAACGCAATATGAAAGCGCTGAGTAGAACACATAGGCCCCAAACATGCAGGCGTCGACTGCGGCCCAAAAGTCGAGAACCGTGAGCCTATCGAGTATTATATTCTCGGCTGAACCCCCATAAAAAAAGCTGAACCCCCATAATGCCCGTGCGTTGCGAGAGGAGTATATTTCTCGGCAAGGTGAGCTTGTGATATAAAAGATTTGTATATTTCTTTCTGAGAGGAGTATCTCTCTGTCAAAAAATATATTTATGTGTAACTAGTTACTCTGTCTTTCTACTTCCTTTAGCTGATATGTGGGGCAACCTGACACAGCGGTCCACGTGCCATATCACACAAATTAGAGTGCACAACTTCACGGTAGACACACCTCGGTCGTGGCGCGCAATAATGCCCAATGAGCCATCAAATCACAACCCCTTCCGGCTTTAGCGATGGTAGACGGACGAAGCAACAATATTTCACTGGGCTGAATCCTTCTCCCTCATCGCTTGTTGGAGAAAACCCCGCTCGGTGATTGCATAGGGTTTTCTCATGGAGAACAGTCAATTCTTCATCCATCCTGATAAATCCAAGTCCCTTGGTCGCGAGTAATCCTAGGATGGCAGCCGCATGTTGATGCATTTTTCTTCATCTTGAATCTAGTGTGTTTGGTTGCGATTGCCCAAAGTCTTGAGTACCCTATAGATTTATCGCCCATGGCGAGGCATACACTTGTTCCTTCTCATCCTTCCACGGCATTTTGAAGCAGCGCCTGAGTATGTTCCTAGAATCCTCTTCTCTATCCGGGAGGTGGGGTTTTTGAACATCTTGTGTTCTCATATATTTTCTGCAGTGTATTATTTGCTCTGCCAGAACACATGTACTCAAGATGCTCGACCTTGCTATAACTGAATACACTAGTTTAATGGTCACAGTGAAGACATTCCATGGATATTGCTTCCGAGTTGGGTTCATGAACCAAGAAGATTGCTGCTTTTTATGGCCGAACTTGGATAATCTTTCTCAAGTGTTCTGATTTGAAAGTTGGCGCAAGAATGTTGATGGAAATAGCGAACCTGGTCTCATCTTCCTGCGATCTTCCACCCCAGCGTCATTCAATTGTTCATCCATGTTAGTTTTGTATCTGGTTCCTGCTTGTTGCCTCGATTACTTCTTAATCCACCTATTCTTTCTAACTAATCACAATTTAACTTTAGAAGTAGCAACAAATCTCTCACGAAGATGCTACTTCTAACTAATATGGTCTTATAATTGGTGGCACGTGTAGGTTTTTTTAGAGTTAAGCAGTCTACTCGTTCGTTACTCTGTAATAACTTTCGTACATTACTAATGGCTTGAAGTTGGCTGGCTCGACATCCACATGTTCCTACACTTTATTGATCGTCTTGAGGTCCTTGTGGGGCGTTTCAATGGTGGAGCATACGTGGGATATGTGTGCCCTGCTTGCACTCGTTGAACAGGTCCAAGCGTGTCGAGAAACTTATAGTACGAGCTGTTTTACATTATATATGTTGTTCATAAACTATTGCTTATACAGTTTTCTGTTGTGATCTTCTTAAACGAGGCTGCGCGAGTTCTATTGTTCCTATATACATGCTGGCCATGGTGGGGTCGGACTTCGCTTGGTCACAACATGATGTTTATGTCGACCTACTCAATTCCCTTGGGCGAAAAGATACTTATTCTGGGTGGTCTCGGATAATGAAGGCCCGTCCATCTTGGAGAATAGAGACGAAGATTATGTTCATGCTTTTCCATGGCTCTAAGCGAATATCATTTATTGACCACGTTGCGAGATGAAGCGCTTCGAGAAGGTTGTGGATCTTGGAGGTGGCGCTTGGGCCTTGTCACAGGGCTTGGCGGCCTCACCCCAGTTAGCGCTTTGTAGGCAAAGTAGCATTATTGGCGTGCTTTATGCGGTTGAACTGTATAAGTACTCATCTTGCTTTCAACTTTGGTTGTTAAGTGCCCTGCTGGTTTCGATTAAGGTTGTTAAGTACTCTGCTGCTTTTACCGTCTGTCGTGTTTCTTGATCTGTCTTCCTGGCCGCCAAAACCAAACCAAGCCCGTGCGCACTTCCTTCCGCCTCCCACGGCTGGCTGCGCCTCAGCTCACGCATCGCCGCCACACCGTCTCCTAAATTGTTAATGCCGATGTCCTCTGCGCACGTTGGTGCGCTCACCACGGCGCCGCCCTCTCGCATTGTCAACATAGTCGACAAGCAGCAGGAATCGCGGTGAAATGCGTGGAGAGGATGACGGTAGGGGCCCTGCGTCGGTATGGAAAAATAAAATGCTTCCTCCAGTGTTTTCGACATCACGGGACCCACGACATTGTGGCGTATATAGTCAATAGACAAGAGAACAGCACAAGATCGGTGACACAGGGGCGTAGCTACTCGGCGATAATTTTTTGTTTGGTATTGTTGAGGCGGAGGCGGGGTTTGAGCTGGTGCGTGGCCCGTCTAGCCAGACTTATATTTTATCTTCACCATGTGACCAGCCCAGCTATTTTTCTTTGTGCAAATGAGCCGGTTTATTTTTTACGAAGAATACCCAATCCAGGCCTACTTATTTTTCTACGCCTTGAAAGTAATATGAAATGGGTTGTAAATATAAAAACAGATGACAAATTGGCAATTACTTTATAATTTCTGATTTTTTTCACATTTTCAGATTCCTATTTCACTGGGCATTAACCTAATTCAAATATATCTTCAAAGTACTTTAAATCTGGCTCGACATTTCGGTATTAAAAATAGTTTGGAACCCACGAAATATCACGAAATTGTACAGCCAACAAAAAACGACTGCAATAAATTGCATCGAAGTTGCCATGAGCTATACATAAATTATTAAAAAAAGAGGTGAATGCGACTTGTGGGCCTGTTTGGTTGGCGGCGTATGCAACAGTTTTTAGTTATTATATACTACATCAACAAAGCGATTCTAGCAGATGTAACCATTGGAGGTCAATCAACGGCCGTCGTGTTTCTTCAATCTCGATCTTCTTGCTCCGGCCGCCAAAGCGGCGCCGGCGGACCGCTACTCCGCCTCCGTGGCGGATGTCTTTGCCCATATGACCTCGGTGCCCCTACTACTCCCACGGCTGGCGGGCATCCTCTACTCACCCACCCTGTTATTACTGCAGCGCGCAACCTCACACATGACCCGAACCGGTGAACCCTCGTACTCCTCTCCGCGCAGGCTTCCACTGCCGCGTCTTCCCCGGCTCCGCGTCGTCCCCTTCCTAGGCCTCGCCGTCATCCACCGCCGTGGTGCTCTCGGCGCGGCGTGGTCAATGTGGTTAACGACCGACTTCCATCGGAAGTCTCTTGTCACGATGGAGAGGTGACAGGTGGGTCCTGGCAGCCACTGAAGTGCCTCCTTATTCTGTGGAAAATAATTATTCCTCCACGACATCCCAGGACCCCTTGGGCCGGGCCACAGTATTTGGAAAAAACATTTCCCCACATTGCTTTGGGACCCACAGTCAGACCCGTATTCATAAAAAAACGTTCCCCCCCTTTGTCATTTCGGACCCACGGAAGTGCTCCTTATTACGCACAAAAAATGAATACCCCCTGCTAGCTGGGACCAACCTTGGTGGGAGGCTGACTTGTGGGCCTACTAAGTTAGCTGGGATGGAGGCTGTCGGTGTCAAAACCGGCGGATCTCGGGTAGGGGGTCCCGAACTGTGCGTCTAGGCGGATGGTTACAGGAGACAAGGGACACAATGTTTTTACCCAGGTTGGGCCCTCTCGATGGAGGTAAAACCCTCGTCTGCTTGATTAATATTGATGATATGGGTAGTACAAGAGTAGATCTACCACGAGATCGAGGAGGCTAAACCCTAGAACCTAGCCTATGGTGTGATTGTTGAGATGTATGTTGTGTCCTCTGGACTAAAGCCCTCGGTTTATATAGACCTTTGGAGAGGCTAGGGTTACAGTCGGTTACAATGGTAGGAGATCTACATATCCGTGTGCCAAGCTTGCCTTCCGCCAAGGAAAGTACCTTCGGACACGAGCGAGTCTTCAATCTTAAGTAGTCTTGGAGTCGGTGGATATTGATAGTCGGCTGTCAGGACACCCCTAGTCGAGGATTCCTCGGTAGCCCTGAACCGGTCTTCAATGACGATAAGTCCGGCGTGCATAATGTTCGGCATTGCAAAGCGGGTTCCTCCTTGAATAATTAGAGAAGATTATAAACACCGGGATAGTGTCGACTCTGCAAAAATAATTTCCACATTCCACCATAGAGAAAAATATATACACTAGCTCAATCTGGCGGCGTATTATGCAGCGTGACATCTGCTTGCAACCAAGCCTTTGTTTGAATCGTTTTTACTATACCACCTCGTACGTTTAGCGGCGGTTTCCTCAGCACGTCTTGTCGAGTAGAGATCGTGTTCCCCTTATTCGGGATCCTCATCAATACGGACGTGGGTAACCCAACGCGCCATTGATGGTGGCGCTTGGGAGATAAGCGAGTTTTACCGGGCGGTAGGGGGCGCATAGTTTTGTCCGCCTATATATAAGGGATAAGATTCACCTTCTCACCTCGCCTTCTTCCTCCTTTGCTCGTCCATCCTTGAACTCAAGCTCCAGCGCCCGAGCTCGCGCATCTCGCTCTCGACCTTCTCCGAATATGGGAGCTTGAGGTAAATGGTTATCCTCCACGCCAAGGAGGAGGACATCCCAAGCTGCGCGGCGCGGATACCTTTCGGCGATATCGCGCGCCGGCTGCCCGACGAGGCAGCTCATCCCAGGGGCCTCATGAGGAGGTCGTCTTCCTCACCACTTCCTCCGTGATTTGGGCTTTCCGCTCCATCCATTTGTCAGGGGCTCATGTTTTACTCGGCCTGGATTTCCACGATCTGGCGCCAAACTTCATCCTCAACATCTCGGCGTTTATAAATCGTGTGCAAAACCTTCCTCTGCATCCGGCCCACTTGGCTGTGGCTCAAGACCTTCAACATCAAGCGAAGGTTGTGAAAGAACGCATAAGCGGAATCTTGGGCGCCATGTTGAAAATTGCCCAATGTCCCTTGGCTGGAAGGACCTTCGTGGACTCCGTCAAGGGGTGGCGATCGGGGTGGTTCTACATCACCGAGCAGCGCAAGCCCACATGGTGGCGGCCCCGAGTTTAGATCTGTAATCCCCACGGACTCACCTCTGGAAGAAGGGCTTGCAGTGGGGCAATCCGGTGGAGGTGGCGGGACTCGAGCTGCATCAAGAAGATGGTGAGCAATAAGCTCGGCTTGTCGGCGTGGTCAAGTCATGCTCCTCGTGATTCTCCCATGCCAAGCGGGCATTCAATTTGTGGGAGTTCAATCCGGAACAGCACCGCGCTAAGCGGGCTCTTGATACAACTTATCACGAATCGCTGGAGGGTGATGTTCAAAGGCGCCGAAGCCCCGCATCATGACGGAGGACATGATTCAGCTCGCGATGTCCAAATGACCGGTAAGTGATTCGACCCCATTACGGGACACTTGTGATAATTAAATTAACTTTTAGTGGGATTTCATTCGCAATTTCCTTTGACGAGGAATGGATGGAAAGGCCAAGCTGCTTATCAGCCCGGCTCCCATGCGGAAGGACCCGGTGAGCGCCCGCAGCAGACTCTGGTTCGGCACGCGCGTGGTGCGGAGAAAGAAAACCAGAAGGTAGCAGGGGACTCGAAAGAGTTCCCAATCAGCGTCTGCGGGGCGAGGACTCCTCCCCGAAGGCGAGGAGGAGGAGTATTCCCTCCGGAGGAGGGAGAGAAGAAGGCTTCCCCAATCGGGAGGCCAAAAAGGTCAGAGGAGAACCATCCCCTGGACAGTTCGCCAACATCGGCGTTGGCGAGATGAAATAACCTCAAGGGCGAGGCGTCCGGCAGGATCGTAAATATTCGGATCATTTATATACCGTATATTTTATGTCATCTTTGTATCCTTCTAATCGCGATACGCCCGTAGTCCGGCGGTGGCGATCTCCCGACTCGATGGCGGAATCGTTGGCCTCGTTGGATGTAATTCCGTCTCGTTGCCTCTACCCCATGCGCCAAGCGGGGCAGCGGTGGGATCCCAAGAGGACCCATCGGGAGGAGGCTCGAGGCGCCGTCCGCGACCTCCGGACTTTGTCTTGGGACTCTACGCCGGAACCGCAATGGTTCGAGTCCGATAAGCGGCCCCTTGAAAGAAGGAGGACCGTGGCCGGCTGCCTCCGTCAACGGGCGCGGATAACTGTTGGGCGCTTAAAAGCGCTTCCATCGAGGAAAACACCGCACTATCATGAGTGCGGTGATTGAAAGATTCGGCTCGCTAGGCGGGCTGACCAGCTTCTGACAACCTTCTAACGAGCTTTGAGGTAAGTTAAAATTATGTAATGTAATACCGCATAGACGGTAGCCTGATGCTTAGTTCTTTGTTCGAAAAGAAAAGCGGATGAGGATCTAACAAGATATCTGTGAGGTTGCCTAAAATATGTCAATATGGGTTTGCGAGGAGGCTGCTGCGACCTCTGCCGCGTGCAGTGAGGGTCGAGGTGATAAAGAAGGATCTCGGCGGTGCGAGCAAGAGCTCGGCCATGCCAGAGGCAGCTCGAGGAAAATAAGGTGGGTAACACCTCTTTGAATAAGTACCTTACATAAAAGGGTTTTGGTTGCAAATAAAATTAACAAGGATAATATGTGTATTGCAGGGGCCACTAACGAGGTGGCAGCCACGAAGGATCTTTGTGTCGTGGCGAGCATAATCTTGACGCGCGAGCAACTGTGAGAAAAGCAAGAGAGCGCGGGTGGCGGAAGTTCGGCAAGAGCTCCAAGCTCTCATGGAAAAGCATGAGAGTGGAGGCGTGACTCCAAGACTTCGAGTCGAGCTTGCCTCGACTCTCAGCGTAAATCCGCCAAGGCCGAGGCCGAAGGCCCTTCGGGAGGTTGAGGACATAAAGAAGATAGCTGCGGGTAAGGCATTTTTCATGCAAAGCAGGCATGTTAATGTGAATTACGGATACTTACCGGTCGGAGCTCTCGGGCGTTTGCGGATCTGCCCGCGTGGTGCGTCTGATGCCGCCGCATTCTATCGTGGCGGAGGAAGCTCGGCGGAGATGGTCTTCTGGTCTCAATCTGTTGAGGCCGGCCATCCGGTGCCCCCAAGCGACCGGTGAAGCGGCTGGTCGAACTCCTAAGGTGGTGAGGAGGCCATGAAGGGCCTCATAGTCGGTTGTGGCTGGGCAGAGCCATGCACAGAGCTACTTTGGCCTCGTCTCGTGGCTGGTGGATCGTGCCCCGGCTGGATGTGGTCAAGCGCTCCGCTTTGTATTGAAGGCGCTTCGTCGGGCCCTTGCGCATAAAGGTTCAATGGGGCAAAGCTGGATGCGGAAGCTTCTCACAGATCCGCCGCCGCGGGCAAGGAGCATCGCCGCGCGGGCGGTATTATAAAGTTGTCTGAAGGGAGCTGCGATGTGCAGATGAGTGCTCGAAATGTAATCTTTAGTGAACTTCATTTGTGTATTTATCATGTCGCTGAAAACTTCGTTTATATGCGCCATAAACAACCTTGTTTAATTTAAATATTACCTTTTGTGCGGCCGTTTATAAGATCGAGAGATGGCAAGTCGTTAGCTTCAGCCCCCAAGCATGAGTCTTTGGGGTGTTCGGGATAAACATGAGCACTCTTGTTCCCATTGTTGGGTCCATCGAGGCGCTCAACACCAGCGAACAAAGCAACGGACTTATAATGCTTGAACACTCTCCTTAGCCATAGAATTCTATAATTTTAAATTTAGTGAAGCCCTGGTATTGGAAGCCGAATCGAGGGCGCTATCCACGCCTTCATCGGACATTATCCGGAACTTCGCTCGAGCGGCGTGAGTCTTTAAGGACCGAAAAAACCTCTCGAACAGCGACCAGTCTCTCGCCTTATCATGCGGTCAGTTTTAGCTTTCTCCAGGCGTTAACCCTGCTCAACAGGCGCAATCGCGATGGTTCTCCAGTGCCACCTTAGCCGTGAGCGGGCGTAAGGCACCAAAGCGTGGGGCAGGCAAACCCAACTATTGACCCAAGACATGATTGAACCGATTCATATAATGCTATAAGTTGAGTGCCGCACTTGTGAAAGTGTTGGACTTTATCACACCATAAATTGAGAACGAAGCCCTGGCGTATTCGGCCATACCAAAATATCACGGGTGCAAGATGTCATGTAATGAACATATATATAAAAGGTAATGCAATTGCAAATAAAAAGGTGCTGCATTATATATGAAAGAAAGTCTACTAATAAGCGGACCGATACAAATAGTCGCGGTAAGCAAGGGATTTTGACTCAATAAACATGTCCCCCTCGAGGATGAGCTGCGGACTTGGTGTATATAATGAATTTAATGCTCGTAATTGAGACCACGAGAGTTCATCGCGACCTTCTTTGGTCCTTGACTATTGCATCATGAGTTTGGCAGGTTCAGCCACAGAGACGGGGCTTACATTTAGCGAGTCTGTGTACACAAAAGTAGTAAAGTGAAAAAAAGAAAGAAAGGGGCACACTTGCGAGCCTGGTGTGGTCGAGCCGCACTCTGGGTCCATTGTGATCGTGCCCCTTTCCCTGCGCCCATGGTATCTCAAAGCGTAATGATGTACGGAATGTTGTTCTTGTGATCATCTTGCGGGCGAGGTTGGGCCGCATTACTCTGGCGATGCTCGACGCGCCCGGTGGTCTTGGTTGGCATTGCTCGGCGCGTTTTGCTATGTCGGCCTTTGGACTACGGACTTGAAATTGCCTTAAAAGGCTGCTCTGTGCCTACGCCACGAGAGCTTGTATGTTCCTCCGTTCGGAGGGCGTTCCGTATTCCCATTGACCGTGATGACTCCACGAGGGCTGGCATCTTGAGCTTTAGGTATGCATAATCGGCACGCGTTGAATTTTACAAGCGTGGTTCGTCCAAGCGAAGCGTGATAGCAGCTGCAAGCGGGACTATGTCGAAGATTAACTCTTCGCTCGGAAATTATCCGGGGATCGAAGACCACTTCGGTGTGGTGAGCACTGTACAATTGGCTTCCACTCTGGTATGACACCTTTAAAGGTTGTCTTTGTAGGTTTAATCCTTGATGGGTCTATGCCCATTTGCGCCTTGTATCACGATAAAGAAGGTTCGAGGCTGCTACGCCGTCCATCGGGACTCGTGAGTGAAACCCATCGGCGATTGGGTCTAAAACCAATGCGGCGAATCCGCCATGGCGTATCTGGTCGGATGGTCTCTTCGATCGAAAGTGATCGGGCAAGAGGACCATGGGTTGAACTTTAGGCGGCTAGCTCCATCGCATAGGCGTCCGTAGTCGTGTTTCCTCTCCCTCTTGGGTATATGGGTCGCGTATATCATATTCACCGTCCGCACTTGTGGGGAAAACCCTACATCCTCTATTGTTGGCGGCTCGGTCTCTTCCTCGTCGTCGCTATTTAGCCCTTGTCATTGTTTTCGACAATTAACTTGCGGCCTGTGAACACCCAACAATCTCTATTGGTGTGGTTAGCTGGCTTTTACGAGTGCCATGTATCGGCATTAGCGGTCGATATTCGGTCCAGTTAGGCCGGACCGAAGTGGTTCTTTTAAATGGCTTCTTCCGTTGACGGGTTTAGAGCCTCGGAATCCGGCATTGGTATGCCGTATCCTCCTTATAAATCGCCGTTAATGCGGCACTTGTTTTGTTTCGGCGTGACCTGCCGTTGTTGTCCTTAGTATCCGGACTGCGAATTTTCACGGAGGTTGTTGCTATGGGCTAGCCAGCTGTCCTCTCCAGCATAAGCGGGTCGTGCGATGTTAGGGCTGCCATGGATTCGGCTTTTCTGCCCGGTGCGGGCTAGCCATTAAATCCCGGATGTTATGTTTGAAGGCTGCAAAGGCCTCTGCATCCGGACGATCGGCGATTTGGTTTTCTTTGTCAGAACCGTGTCGGAATTGTGCGGCGATTAAATGCAGCTGCTGAATAATGTGGCTAGGGTCGCCGGCGTCGGTGATGCTTTTATCGTGCCACTGGAAGTTGTCGAGGAATCGGCTTCGGGTCCTCCCAGCGCAATTGACTCTGCGGGCAAGCTGTTTAGCCAATGCCGAGCTGGTCCTTTAAGCAGAGTGGGAGATATTTGATGGCGTGGAGATCATCGCCGCGGGCCATATGAATGTGGAAAGATAGTCTTGATCCAAACCGCGAGGTCTGTTGTGCCATCGTAGGATTCGATATTCTGGTTTAAACCCTTGGGATCGATGATCCATTACTTCGTCGATGAAGCATAGAGGGTGTCTGGCGCCCTGTATTGAGCAATATCGCGGCGCAGCTCGAGAGGCGGTGTCTGCTGTGTTGACCCGGCGGGTTGTTGTATCCGACACGGCGGTATTAAATCGTGGGTCGTAGAAGCGCCCGTGATCCATAGATGGATCTGGATTGCCTTGCCTTGTCCTCCAATATGTCTCATAAGTCCGGTAGCGTTCCCTCTTGGCCCGTACTTTTGGGCGATGCGAGAGTGCGGTCTTGGTAGGGGCACTGGATGCCTCTCTGTCACGACCATGGGGTGGTCGGTCGGCCATGTCGTCTTGTTTGGTGATGAAGGTATGTATGCTTCCTCCTCTAATCGGGGTAGCAGCTTGCGTCTTAGGTAACTTTTGGAGGCGTTGAGTTTATACTCTTGACGCGAGGACCTCGGTCCATCGATCGGCAGCGGATCTTGATCAGCTTGGGCTGTTGCTGCGTTTTCTTTAGGCTGTTTCTGTGGCTATGAGCTGGCTTGAAGCGCTCTTGTTAAGCAGGATCCTCGAGTGCAGCGAATTCATCATCGTTGAGGCTTGCTTTGTCTTGGAGGGAGGCATATAGTTATCATCCTCAACCCCTTCGTCGCCGCCCTCTCGTGGGGCTTGCTTGCATCCTCTGCGCTGAGTCTTCTTTGGAGGATTGTCTTGACACACTCCGGAGTATTATTATCTCTGTGCGGAATCTCCATTCTTCTTTGTGGCGGGATTTAGAGCGGCGCCCGGCGGCAGGCGTTTGGGCTGCTTCTTTAGAGAATCTGCCTCCGCTGCTTCTTCGCCATCCCCATCTTTTGGGGTGTCCACCATGTATATAATAAGTATGATGAGGTGGTCTTCCGGTGCTACTGTGGCGCTGGTTCTGATCGTCTCGGCATAAATGCGTCCATAAGCGTCGATGTCGTCGAGTCGTAGTCTAGCATGTCGGTTAGATCCTCGACACTGGCTACAAAGTGGGTGGTGGGTGGGCTCTTAATTTCTTCGTCGTCCGAACTCCAACCGTCTGGCCATAGTCGGCCGAATTCTCTGATAGCGAGAGATGCTTGATGAATTCAGGATATCGCCAAAAGCGAGTGTTGGAAAATGTACTGGCGGTGAATTCCATAACGGCGTAATCCGGATCGATTGGTAGGCGCGGGAGGTTGGTCAAGCGAGTCCGCGCCTCGGAATCACGGGTTTCGCGAGGACAAGATCGGTGTTCGGCTCCATCGCCGTGTGCGTTGAAGCCCTCGGGGCGGCGTCTATCCACCGTCCTCGATGTGGGCGTCGGCTCGAGCTAATGGCGAAGCGGATCGTGTCGGCCGCAAAGGCCTTTGTCCGTAGCGAGCTAGATCGTGCCATCGTCGCAGTCTTGGCGGCTTGGCGTGGCTCGAGTCCGTCGAAGATCAAGTCCCCGCGGACATTGGCCGTGAAGTTTAAGCTTCGAATCGACTGGCGGCGGTAGTAGCTTCGATCTGCTCGGATGGCCAAGTGAATTGGCCCGCGATTGCAAAACGCCCGAATACTAAGATCTGTCCAGGGAAAAGTCTCACCACAGGCGGCGTTGCTGGTTGAAGATGCCATCAAGCCTATCGGTGGCGACGGAGGAACTCTCAATGAAAGCAACAATGTCGGTGTCAAAACCGGCGGATCTCGAGTAGGGGTCGAGCTGTGCGTCTAGGCGGATGGTTCTGAGGAGACAAGGGACACAATGTTTTTACCCAGGTTCGGGCCCTCTCGATGGAGGTAAAACCCTACATCTGCTTGATTAATATTGTTGATATGGGTAGTACAAGAGTAGATCTACCACGAGATCAAGGAGGCTAAACCCTAGAAGCTAGCCTATGGTGTGATTGTTGAAATGTATGTTGTGTCCTCTGGGACTAAAGCCCTCAGGTTTATATAGACTTGGGGAGACTAGGAATTACAGTCGGTTACAATGGTAGGAGATCTACATATCCGTGTTGCCAAGCTTGCCTTCCACGCCAAGGAAAGTACCTTGGGACCACGAGCGAGTCTTCAATCTTCGTAGTCTTGGAGTCCGGCGGATATTGATAGTCCGGCTGTCGGGCACCCCTAGTCAGGACTCCTCGAGGCCTTTGTCAACTTTAGTCAATATATGAACGATTCTAGCTCCGGTGACCATCGATGTCCATCCAACGGCCGTAGTGCTTCTTCAACCTCGGGTCTTCTTGCTCTAGCCGCCCAAGCTTAGCGCGGTCGTGCCGCTTGCTCCTGCCGCCCGTGGCAGCTGTGATGCCTTGAGCCTCCGCGCCCCTACTACTCCCACTTGCTGCGGGCCATCCTCTCACACCCCACCTGTTATTCTGCGGCGGCAGCAGCCTCACACCATGACGAGCAGTGAACCCTCATACTCCTCTGGCGTGGGCATCCTTTGCGCGTCTTCCCGCTCTCGTCGTCCCTTCCTGAGGCCTGCGCCGTGCGTCCACCACACAGGTGCTCTCGGCGTGGCGTGGTCGCGTGGTCAGAATGGCTTCTCCGGACATGGTATGCGTGGAGAGGTGACGGTTGGTCCACGCGGACAGGAAGTGCCTCCTTATTGCAGCAAAATAATTATTCCTCCACACGCGGTGACCCACGGGGGACCGTATTCAACGTTTCCCCCTGTCTCTGAGACCCTGACTACATCTTTGCCGCCGGAAGTGCGTCCGAAAAAAAGCGATTAGCCCATTGCTGGGACCCACCACTACATCTTCATACGCCAAGGAAGTGCGTCGGGCAAAAAAACAAAGCGATTTGCCCCACATTGCTGGGACCCACCGGCTACATCTTGCGAGCAAGGAAGTGCACGCTGGTGGTTCCACCTGGTCGAGCGTCGTAGCATTGTCATGCAGTCACGAACGTATGCGTACATCTTGGTCGTAGTAAATAGCGCACCTACGTCGTCTGTTGGCGGCGGTGCAAGAAAGAAAATCACGGTCCGCGTCACGTACATCTGGCGGGGTCTCGAATGCCTACTCGGCGCATCATTACATGGCTGGGTCGGAGCGGAGAAAGCGGCATCGTCGTCATGTTCATGGGGAAGCAGCGGAATCGTCGTGTTCATGGGGAGCCAGCGGAATGCGTCGTGTTCATGGGAAAGCGCGGAATCGTCATGTTCATCGGGAAGCCAGAGCGCATAGGAGCAGGCCGGCTTGGGCCAGAACGGCGATGGAAGCGAGGCTGGCGTCTGCGAAGCGGAGAAGCGGACCTCCTGATCGGCAGGGTCTGTTGATTGGGAGGGTGGGGCGTCTGCTGGCGGAGAAGCGGACCTCCTACGGTGACAGCAGGAGTCTGTTGATCGGGGAGGGTGTGGCGTGCCATAAAGCGGATGAAATGGACCTCCTACGGTTGAAGCAGGGGTCTGTTGATCGGGAGGGTGTGGCGTGCCGCCAAAAGCAGACCAAGCGGACTTGTGTTGGAGCTCTCACAGTCGAAAGCAGGGAGGGGTGTGGCGTGCACATAAGCAGGACTCCACGGATCTTGTTCATCTCCACCGTCGACCTCCTCCGGCCTCCACAGGCTACCGTCGACCTCCTCCAGGCCTCCACGGGCTCTGTTCATCCGGCCTCCACCGTGCGCTTCTCCCGGCTCTTGTTCAACCACCCCTCCACGGGCGCCCCTCCACCGTCTCTTGTTCATCCAGCCCTCCACACCGCAGGGTCTGTTCAACCACCCCTCCACGGCCATCCCTCCACCATCTCTTGTTCATCTAGCCCACCACACCACGGGTTCTGTTCATCCCGGAACAGCGCCACCGCTCCTTTGTTCATCCACCTCCCCCCCCAACTCTCATTGTTCATCCAATCGATCGGCTTGATTAGCGGCGATCGCGAAGAATCGCTCCGCCGGTTCGATTAACAGCCATCGATCGATCGCTGGAGTTCGATAGCGTAGCTGCGGTCTGTCGCTTTCGGGTTGATTAGAGCCCAACGCCTCGCTTTCGAGTCGATTAGAAACCAACGCCTGCGCCGCAGCTCGTCACGAGAAGAAATGCGCATCGTTCCGCCCTTGACCTCCAGCGTAACACCGCAACTCCCGAAATTTTCCTCCCCATCGCTTCTACCACGGTTTTTACTGTCATGGGCGGCCCAAAGAATGTCATGCAGGCTGCGTCTCCGGCCGCCGGGGCGAAAAGCCCATTTTGTCATGATTTTTTGTCATAAGTAAGGCCACCACATCTATGATGATCGGGTTTTGTCACAATTATCGTCATAGAAGTGTCATATGTATGACAGAAAAAAAATTCGTTCGGCCCAAAATGTCATGGATGTGTCTTTTCTTGTAGTGTGTGTTCGGTGATCTAGCCCTTGTGTGATGAATTACTTGTCGGTTGAGCTTCTCTCGTTCCTCCCCGTGTTTTTCCTCATGTTCTTCCGCTCGTTCGTTGCGTTCCCGTAGGATCCACTCCAAACGTGAAAGATCGTCCACATAGGGCAACGCCCTACATCAAGAATGTTGGATAACGTTGCAGAAAATAAAAAAATTCTCGCTTCACCAAGATCAATCTATGGAGTCATCTAGCAGAGAGAGATGATTTCATCTACATACCCTTGTAGATCGCGCGAAGTGTTCAAGAAGACGGGGTTGAGGAGTCGTACTCGTCGTGATCCAAATCACCGGAGATCCTAGCGCCGACGGGCCGGCACCTCCGCGTTCAACACACGTACGGTTGGGAAGGCGTCTCCTCCTTCTTGATCCAGCAAGGGGAGGAGAGGTTGATGAAGATCCAGCGGCACCACGGCGTGGTGGTGGATCTGGCAGCGATCTCGGAAGGGCCGCCAAGCACTGCGAGAGGAGAGGTGTCATGGGTGGGGAGGGGCGCCCTAGAGGCTGGGGTGCGGCTGCCCTCCTCCCCCCTATATATAGGCCCCTGAGGCGTCGGCCCCTAGGAGATGGGATCTCCAAGGGTGGGCGGCGGCCAAGGGGGTGGCTTGCCCCCCAAGCCAAGGGGGGCGCCCCCCACCCCTAGGGTTTCCTACCCTAGGCACAGGGGGAGGCCCAAGGGGGGCGCACCAGCCCACCAGGGGCTGGTTCACCTTCCCACGTGAGCCCATGGGGCTCTCCGGGATAGGTGGCCCCACCCGGTGGACCCTCGGGACCCTTCCGGTGGTCCTAGTACAATATTGTTGACCCCCGAAACCTCCCGATGGCCGAAACTTGACTTCCTATATATGAATCTTTACATTCGGACTATTCCGGAACCTCTCGTGATGTCCGAGATCTCATCCGGGACTCCGAACAACTTTCGGGTTACTGCATACTAATATCTTAACAACCCTAGCGTCACCGAACCTTAAGTGTGTAGACCCTACGGGTTCGGAGACATCTTGAACATGACCAAGGCGCCTCTCGGTCAATAACCAACAGCGGGATCTGGATACCCATGTTGGCTCCCACATGATCCTCGATGATCTCATCGGATGAACCACGATGTCGAGATTCAATCAATCATGTATACAATTCCCTTTGTCAATCGATGCGTTACTTGCCCGAGATTCGATCATCGGTATCCCAATACCTCGTTTAATCTCGTTACCAAGACCGTAATGCATGATCCGTGACGGAACACTTGGTCACATTGAGCTCATTATGATGATGCATTACCGAGTGGGCGGAGATACCTCTCCGTCATGCGGAGTGACAAATCGATCTCGATTTGTGCCAACCAGCGGACACTTTCGGAGATACCGTAGTGCACCTTTATAGTCACCTAGTTATGTTGTGACGTTTGGCACACCAAAGCACTCCTACGGTATCATGGTTGCACAATCTCATGGGAAATGATACTTGACATTTGGAAAAGCTCTAGCGAAGCGAACTACACGATCTTTGTGCTATGCTTAGGATTGGGTCTTGTCCATCACATCATTCTCCTAATGATGTGATCCCGTTATCAATGACATCCAATGTCCATAGTCAGGAAACCATGACTATCTGTTGATCAACGAGCTAGTCAACTAGAGGCTCACTAGGGACTTGTTGTGGTCTATGTATTCACACATGTATTACGATTTCCGGATAACACAATTATAGCATGAATAATAGACAATTATCATGAACAAAGAAATATAATAATAACCATTTTATTATTGCCTCTAGGGCATATTTCCATGATCTCCCACTTGCACTAGAGTCAATAATCTAGTTACATTGTGATGAATCGAACACCCATTGCGTTACGGTGTTGATCATGTTTTGCTCTAGGGAGAGGTTTAGTCAGCGGATCTGCTATATTCAGGTCCGTATGTACTTTACAAATATCTATGTCTCCATCTTGAACATTTTCACGAATGGAGTTGAGCGGCGCTTGATGTGCACGGTCTTCTTGTGAAACACAGGCTCCTTGGCAAGTGCAATAGCTCGGTGTTGTCACAGAAGAGTGTGATCGGCCCGACGCATTGGGTATGACTCCTAGGTCGGTGATGAACTCCTTCACCCAGATAGCTTCATCGTTGCCTCCGAGGCTGCCATGTACTCCGCTTCACATGTAGATCCGCCACGGCGCTTCTGCTTGCAACTGCACCAGCTTCTTGCCCCACCATTCAAAATATACACATATCCGGTTTGTGACTTAGAGTCATCGGATCGTGTCGAAGCTAAGCGTCGGCGTAACCCTTCGACGAGCTCTTCGTCACCTCCATATCTGAGAAACATATCCTTAGTCCTTTTCGGTGCTTAAGGATGTTCTTGACCATTGTCCGGTGTTCCATGCGGGATTACTTTGGTACCTTCCTACCAAACTTACGGCAAGGTTTATATCAGGTGCAGTACAGGTCATGGCATACATGATAGACCCTATGGCTGAGGCATAGGGGCGACACTCATCTTTTCTCTATCTTACGCCGTGGTGGGACATTGAGCCGAGCTCAATTTCACACCTTGCAACACAGGCAAGAACCCTTCTTGGACTGATCCATATTGAACTTCTTCAATATCTTATCAAGGTATGTGCTTTGTGAAAGACCTATGAGGCGTCTTGATCTATCTCTATAGATCTTGATGCCTAATATGTAACAGCTTCTCCAAGGTCCTTCATTGAAAAACACTTATTCAAGTAGGCCTTAATGTTGTCCAAAAGTTCTATATCATTTCCCATCAAAAGTATGTCATCCACATATAATATGAGAAATGCTCTGAGCTCCCACTCACTTTCTTGTAAGCGAGGCTTCTCCATAAGTCTGCATAAACTAAACGCTTTGATCATTTCATTAAGCGAATGTTCCAACTCGAGATGCTTGCACCAGCCCATAGATGGGCGTTGGAGCTTGCATACCTTGTTAGCATTCTTAGGATCGACAAAACCTTCCGGCTGCATCATATCAGTTCTTCCTTAAGATGACCGTTAAGGAATGCCGTTTTGGCGTCCATTTGCCATATCTCATAATCATAGTATCGGCAATTGCTAACATGATTGGACGGACTTCACCGCTCACGGAGAGAATGTCTCATCGTAGTCAATCCCTTGAACTTGTCGATAACCCTTAGCGACAAGTCGAGCTATAGATGGTAACATTACCATCGCGTCCGTCTTCTTCTTAAAGATCCATTTGTTTTCTATGGCTCGCCGATCATCGAACAAGTCTGTCAAAGTCCATACTTTGTTTTCATACATGGATCCTATCTCGGATTGCATGGCTTCAAGCCATTTGTTGGAATCTGGGCCGCCATTGCTTCTTCATAGTTCGAAGGTTCACGTTGTCTAACAACATGATTTCCGGGGCAGGGTTGCCATACCACTCACGGTGTGGGCGTGTCCTTGTGGACCTCTGAAGTTTGGTAGTAACTTGATCCGAAGTACCTTGATCATCATCATTAGTTTCCTCTCTAGTTGGTGCAGGCACCACAGGAACATCTTCTGAGCTGCGCTACTTACGGTTCAAGAGGTAGTACTTCATCAAGTTCCACTTTCCTCCACTTACTTCTTTCGAGAGAAACTCTTTCTCGAAAGGACCCGTTCTTGGCAACAAAGATCTTGCCCTCGGATCTTAAGTAGAAGGTATACCCAATGGTTTCCTTAGGGTATCCTATGAAAGCGCATTTTTCGACTTGGGTTCGAGCTTTTCGGGTTGAAGTTTCTTGACATAAGCATCGCATCCCCAAACTTTTAGAAGCGACAGCTTAGGTTTCTTCCCAAACCATAATTCATACGGTGTCGTCTCAATGGATTTAGGCGGTGCCCTATTTAAAGTGAATGTAGCTGTCTCTAGGCGTATCCCCAAAATGATAGCGGTAAATCGGTAAGTGACATCATAGATCGCACCATATCCAATAGAGTGCGATTACGACGTTCGGACACACCATTCTGTTGAGGTGTTCGGTGGCGTGAGTTGTGAAACGATTCCACATTTCCTTAAGTGCGTACCAAATTTGTGACTTAAATATTCTCCCCACGATCGATCGTAAGAACTTTATCTTTCGGTCACGTTGATTCTCTACCTCATTCTGAAATTCCTTGAACTTTTCAAAGGTCTCGGACTTGTGTTTCATCAAGTAGACATACCCATATCTACTCAAGTCATCGGTGAGTGAGAACATAACGATATCCTCCATGAGCCTCAACGCTCATTGGACCGCACACATCGGTATGTATGATTTCCAATAAGTTGGTTGCTCGCTCCATTGTTCGAGAGCGGAGTCTTGGTCATTTGCCCATGAGGCATGGTTCGCATGTGTCAAATGATTCATAATCTAGAGACTCTAAAGTCCATCAGCATGGAGCTTCTTCATGCGCTTGACACCAATGTGACCAAGGCGGCAGTGCCACAAGTATGTGGGACTATCGTTATCAACTTTACATCTTTTGGTATTCACACTATGAATATGTGTAACATTACGCTCGAGATTCATTAAGAATAAACCATTCACCAGCGAGGCATGACCATAAAACATATCTCTCATATAAATAGAACAACCATTATTCTCGGTTTAAATGAGTAGCCATCTCGTATTAAGCGAGATCTAGATACAATGTTCATGCTCAAAGCTGGCACTAAATAACAATTATTGAGGTTTAAAACTAATCCGTAGGTAAATGTAGAGGTAGCGTGCGGACAGCGATCACATCGACCTTGGAACCATTCCGGCAGCGCATCGTCACCTCGTCCTTCGCCCGATCTCCGCTTATTCGCAGCTCCTGCTTTGAGTTACAAATATGAGCAACCGCACGGTATCAAATACCTAGGAGCTACTACGAGTCTTTGGTAAGGTACACATCAATTACATGTATATCACATATACCTTTGGTGTTGCGGCCTTCTTGTCCGCTAAGTACTTGGGGCAGTTCCGCTTCGGTGACCACTTCCCTTGCAATAAAAGCACTCGGTCTCGGGCTTGGGTCCATTCTTTGACTTCTTCCGACAAGCTGGCTTACGGTAGCGGCAACTCCTTGCCGTCCTTCTTGAAGTTCTTCTTACCCTTGCCTTTCTTGAACTTAGTGGTTTTATTCACCATCAACACTTGATGTTCCTTTTGATCTCTACCTCCGCTGATTTCAGCATTGAATATACCTCGGGAATGGTCTTTTCCATCCCCTGCATATTGAAGTTCATCACAAAGCTCTTGTAGCTTCGGTGGAAGCGGCGAAGGATTACATCAATGACCGCGTCATCCGGGAGATTAACTCCCGGTTGAGTCAGCGGTTGTACCTTGAGACATCTTGAGTATGTGCTCCTTGTGAGAACTATTTTCCTCCATCTTACAGCTGAAGAACTTGTCGGAGACTTCATATCTCGACCGGGCATGAGCTTGGAAAACCATTTTCAGCTCTTGAACATCTCATATGCTCCGTGTTGCTCAAAAGCGCTTTTGGAGCCCGGTTCTAAGCTGTAAAGCATGCCGCCTTGAGCGAGGGTAATCATCGGCCCGAGATTGCCAAGCGTTCATAACGTCTTGGTTCTGCAGGATGGGTGCTTCACCTAGCGGTGCTTCTAGGACATAATCTTTCTTTGCAGCTATGAGGATGATCCTCGGGTTCGGACCCGATCCGTATAGTTGCTGCCATCATCTTTCAGCTTGGTTTTCTCTAGGAGCAGCGTTGAAGTTGAGGTGGACATTAGCGTGGGCCATTTGATCTACAAGACATTTTGTAAAGTTTTTAGACTAAGTTCATGATAATTAAGTTCATCTAATCAAATTATTCAATGAACTCCCACTTAGACAGACATCCCTCTAGTCATCTAAGTGAAACATGATCCGAGTCAACTAGGCGTGTCCGATCATCACGTGAGACGGACTAGTCATCATCGGTGAACATCTTCATGTTGATCGTATCTTCTATCGACTCATGCTCGACCTTCGGTCCTCCGTGTTCGAGGCCATATGCTGTACATGCTAGGCTCGTCAAGTCAACCTAAGTGTATTGCGTGTGTAAATCTGGCTTACACCGTTGTATTGACGTTAGAATCTATCACACCCGATCATCACGTGGTGCTTGAAACAATGAACCCATAGCGGTGCACGATTAGGGGAACACTTTCTTGAAATTATTATAAGGGATCATCTTATTTACTACCGTCGTTCTAAGCAAATAAGATGTAAAACATGATAAACATCACATGCAATCAAATAGTGACATGATATGGCCAATATCATATTGCTCCTTTGATCTCCATCTTGAGCGCCATGATCATCTTCGTCACCGGCACCATGACACCATGATCTCCATCATCGTGTCTTCATGAAGTTGTCACGCCAACGATTACTTCTACTTCTAAGGCTAACACGTTTAGCAATAAAGTAAAGTAATTTATATGGCGTTACTCAATGACACGCAGGTCATACAAAAAATAAAGACAACTCCTATGGCTCCTGCCGGTTGTCATACTCATCGACATGCAAGTCGTGATTCCTATTACAAGAACATGATCATCTCATACATCACATATATCATTCATCACATCCTTTGGCCATATCACATCACAAAGCACTTGCTGCAAAAACAAGTTTGACGTCCTCTAATTGTTGTTGCAAGTTTTTACGTGGCTTCTATAGGTTTCTAGCAAGAGCGTTTCTTACCTCGTAAAACCACAGCGTGATATGCCAATTTCTATTTACCCTTCATAAGGACCCTTTTCATCGAATCCGCTCCAACTAAAGTGGGAGAGGCAGACACCGCTAGCCACCTTATGCAACTAGTGCATGTCGATCGGTGGAACTGTCTCACGTAAGCGTCGTGTAAGGTCGGTCGGGCGCTTCATCCCGATGCCACGAAGCAAGATAAGACTAGTAGTGGCAAGAAAATTGACAACATCTCGCCCACAACTGCTTTGTGTTCTACTCGTGCATAGTAACTACGCATAGACCTAGCTCATGATGCCTTTGTTGGGGAGCGTTGCAGAAAATAAAAAATTCTCGCTTCACCAAGATCAATCTATGGAGTCATCTAGCGAGAGAGAGGAGTGCATCTACATACCCTTGTAGATCGCGTGCGGAAGCGTTCAAGAAACGGGGTTGAGGAGTTGTACTCGTCATGATCCAAATCACGGAGATCCTAGCGCCGAGCAGACGGCACCTCGCGTTCAACACGTCACGGTTGGGAAGGCGTCTCCTCCTTCTTGATCCAGCAAGGGGAGGGAGGTTGATGAAGATCAATAGCATGACGGCGTGGTGGTGGATCGGCGGCGATCTCGGCGAGGCCGCCAAGCACTGCGAGAGGAGAGGTGGTGCGGGGGAGAGGAGGCGCCCGAGACTTGGGTGCGGCTGCCCTCCTCCCCCTCTTTATATAGTCCCCTGAGGGCGCCGACCCTAGGAGATGGGATCTCCAGGGGCGGCCAAGGGTGGCTTGCCCCCAAGCCAGGCGCCCCACCCCTAGGGTTTCTGCCCGGGGGGAGGCCAAGAGGCGCACCAGCCCACCGAGGCTGGTTCCCCTCCCACTTCAGCCCATGGGGCCCTCCGGATAGGTGGCCCCACCGATGGACCCAGGACCCTTCCGGTGGTCGGTACAATCAGTGACCCCGAAACTTTCCCGATGGCTGAAACTTGACTTCCTATATATGAATCTTTACCTCCGGACTATTCCGGAACCTCTCGTGACGTTCGGGGTCTCATCTGGGACTCCGAACAACTTTCGGGTTACTGCATACTAATATCTTAACAACCCTAGCGTCACCGAACCTTAAGTGTGTAGACCCTACGGGTTCAGGAGACATCTGAACATGACCGAGGCGCCTCTCCGGTCAATAACTACCGGTGGGATCTGGATACCCATGTTGGCTCCACATGCTCCTCGATGATCTCATCGGATGAACCACGATGTCGAGATTCAATCAATCCGTATACAATTTCCTTTGTCAATCGATGCGTTACTTGCGAGATTCGATCGTCGGTATCCCAATACCTCGTTCAATCTCGTTACCGGCAAGTCACTTTACTCGTGCCGTAATGCATGATCCCGTGACCGGACACTTGATCACATTGAGCTCATTATGATGATGCATTACCGAGTGGGCCAGAGATACCTCTCCGTCATGCGGGTGACAAATCCCAATCTCGATTCGTGCCAACCCATGAGACACTTTCGGAGATACCGTAGTGCACCTTTATAGTCACCCGATTCGTTGTGACGTTTGGCACACCAAAGCACTCCTACGGTATCCGGGAGTTGCACAATCTCATGGTCTAAGGAAATGATACTTGACATTTGGAAAAGCTCTAGCGAAGCGAACTACGATCTTTGTGCTATGCTTAGGATTGGGTCTTGTCCATCACATCATTCTCCTAATGATGTGATCCGTTATCAATGACATCCAATGTCCATAGTCAGGAAACCATGACTATCTGTTGATCAACGAGCTAGTCAACTAGAGGCTCACTAGGGACGTGTTGTGGTCTATATATTCACACATGTATTACGATTTCGGATAACACAATTATAGCATGAACAATAGACAATTATCATGAACAAAGAAATATAATAATAACCATTTTATTATTGCCTCTAGGGCATATTTCCAACAAAGAGGGCTCAATAAGACCGCCAAGCATGGCTCCGAATCATTCGTATTGGCATTCTACCCTAGAACAAACATTATGCATGTCCTATGTTTAGACATCGTACTTCTTTGCTTCTTGTTGAACTAGTATACTAATTAATTCCAAATGCATACTATCCCCTTTGAGTTTTATCCATGGATGTTCACACGGTTAGTTTCTTTTTATGTGCTTTGGCTGGCTACCAGTAGCATACTGCGCGATTGCTATGAGGAACGGGTCCTTAGCGTTTGGCTGGCGAAGGTACGCCTCGGCAGGTTGTTCCTTCAGGAGCCCTAGATACAGCTAGCCGCTCCGTGAGTAGGCTCGGAACAAAGCGGGGTCGTAGGCCAACCCGCTAAGGTGCCATCACATGAAAGGCTTGACCATACAAAAAGCATTGGTATCGGGGGATAAGCAAATACAAATTCTGGATTTATAAAAGAGCAATGATCACATGGACTTAGCTTTTTGCCCATGCTTTTCTCCCTTCTTGGTGGCGATTAAACTTGCATGGTTGCATGTCTTGGGCGGATGGACCTCTGCGTGCCATTATCGAACCCTCGGCAAGGGCTGGATAATTTTAGAGTGTTAACTGGGCCATGTGCATTAATTAATGTAGGAGTAGTTTTCTTTGATGGGATTATGGCTACCTAGCTAGTACTACATGGAATGTAAATTGTTAAGTCCTTTATAGTTTATACAACTGTCATTATAGAGTTGCATAGATGACTATTCCATCAATAAAAAAAGAAGGAAAGAACTACTCCATCTCCTGGAGTATAAAGAGACATGTACTGAAGTGTTATAAGATGCCATGGCAATAAGATATATGATAGCTCCTAGCTCTACTACTATTAGATCGTAGAGAAGGGATTACTTGGGTACATGATCAGGGTCAGATCGTGGTAGATTGTGGCACCTTGTTGCCCTTCAATGGTACCATGTGTAATGACTGCTAAGATAGTATGTCCCAAGCCCAGGTGTAAATCGACTACAAGGTTCCAAGTTAGACCAAATGCCCCATGCAAATCCATGATTGGCAATCTGATTTTGATCGGGGGATGACTTTGCCCTACATAATCGTGCAAACAAGGCGTAATTCATAGAAACCTGATGAAAATCATTACATTTCGAAAACTTTTCATATAAAACAAACGAGATACATTACGGTTTTCATACAAACCCGAGTAAAACCTACTCTAAACAAGTTACAAGTAGCTAATGTGGCGGCGCTATCAGGCGCCCGGCCGGCCGTGAGTGTCATTCGGGCTACTCATAGTGGGGAGTATCATATACAATATACTAGTGCATGATCTTTGTTGGGGGCGTAGTAATTTCAAAAATTCCTACACACATGCAAGATCATGGTGATGGCATAGCGAGAGAGGAGAGTATTGTCACGTACCCTCGTAGGCCGTAAGCGGAGCGTTAACTGCTTAGCGGTTGATGTAGTCGTGCGTCTTCACGATCCGACCGATCCAAGCACCGAGCGTCACGGCACCTCGAGTTCGGCTGCGTTCATTCGATGGCGATCCCGGGCTCCAATCCAGCAAAGCCGGGGATGAGTTAAAATCGGCCGGCGGCGTGGTGGCGATGATGATGTTCTACCGGCGCGGGGCCGCCTAAACTCAGCGATGATATGACCCGAGGTGGAATATGGTGGAGGGGCACCGCTGCAGCTAAAGAGCGATCGTAGATCAACTTGTGTGTCTATGGGGTGCCCCCGCCCGTATATAAAGGAGCAGGGGAGGCTGGCGGCCCAAGGGCAAGCCGGAGGAGGAGTCCTCCTCCTAGTAGGAGTAGGACTCCCCTTTCCTACTCCTACTAGGAGGGAAAGGAAGGAGGCAGGGAGGAAGAGGCGCGCCCCCCCCTCCTAGTCCAATTCGGACCCGGAGGAGAGGCGCGCTGCCCACCAGCCGCCCTCTCTCTTCCCATTAAGGCCCATGTGGCCCATTAACTCTCCGGGGGTTCGGTAACCCTCGGCACTCGGTTTTCTCAAAACGTCCGGAACACTTCGGTGTCAGAATATAGTCGTCAATATATCAATCTTTATGTCTCGACCATTTGAGACTCCTCGTCATGTCCGTGATCACATCAGGGACTCGAACAAACCGGTACATCAAAACTTATAAACTCATAATAAAAGCTGTCATCGTGGCGTTAAGCGTGCGGACCCTACGGGTTCGAGAACTATGTAGACATGACCTAGAACTATTCTCGGTTGATAACCAATAAGCGGAACACGGATGCCCATATTGGTTCCTACATATTCTCTGAAGATCTTTATCGGTCAAACCGCATAACAACATCGTTGTTCCTTTGTCATCGGTATGTTACTTGCGAGATTGATCGTCGGTATCAATACCTAGTTCAATCTCGTTACGGCAGAGTCTCTTTACTCGATTCGTAATGCATCATCCGTAACCAACTCATTGGTCACATTGCTTGCAAGGCTTATAGTGATGTGCATTACCGAGAGGGCGAGAGATACCTCTCGACAATCGGATGACAAAACCTAATCTCGAAATATGCTAACTCAACATGTACCTTCGGAGACACTGTAGTACTCCTTTATAATCACCCGATTCACGTTGTGATGTTTGGTAGCACCCAAAGTGTTCCTCCGATGAGCAGGGAGTTGCATAATCTCATAGTTTTAGGAACATGTATAAGTCATGAAGAAAGCAATAGCAATATACTAAGCGATCAAGTGCTAGGCTAGCGGAATGGGTCATGTCAATCACATCATTCTCCTAATGATGTGATCCCATTAATCAAATGACAACACATGTCTATGGTTACGAAACATAACCATCTTTGATTAATGAGCTAGTCAAGTAGAGGCATACTAGTGACTATATGTTTGTCTATATATTCACACATGTATCATGTTTCGGTTAATACAATTCTAGCATGAATAATAAACATTTATCATGATATGAGAAATAAATAATAACTTTATTATTGCCTCTAGGGCATATTTCCTTGATCTCCCACTTGCACTAGAGCAAATAATCAAGATTACATAGTAATGATTCTAACACCCATGGAGTCTTGGTGCTGATCATGTTTTGCTTTCGTGAGAGGCTTAGTCAGCAGATTGCGCAACATTGAGATCCGTATGTATCTTGCAA
>JAHHZJ010002625.1:0-45783 GCA_021437245.1 Aegilops speltoides
TGGCGGTGGGAGGTGTCTTGACGCCACGTCGGCCTTACCAGGACCTCCGTGGCTACGGAACTCCTGCTGGCTGTTATCCTCATCCTCCATGTCTTCGTCGTCGTCTTCTTCATCCTTATCGCGGCCCGGGGAGTCGATCACCTTGCCGCCGCTTGGCCCCTTGGCGTCCTCCCGGCCATTGAGCGGCCGCTTCTTGCTCGGTTCTCCTCGCCACCTTGGGCCTTCTCCTTGTCGCGCCTCTCGTACTCAGCTTTTGCTGCTTTCGGCGAGATACTCGGCGCTTGCGATTGGAGAGATCGTGGCCCTTAGTGCGGTGGATTTCTGATATTGCTTGTCGGGCAGTCACCTTGTCGTTCTTGCGCTTCTGAGGGCAGGCTCCTTGCGGAACCGCAAGTACATGTTTGCTTGGCGGGAGCCTCCTTGCGGACCTCTCGGCAGCAAGCACCTCTTCTTGTTCTTCTTTGGTTGTTCGCCGCTTGGCTCTTCTTTGCGGAAGCGTGTCGTCGCTGTCGCTTCCTCTGTGCAGCATCCTCCCGGGAGTCTCCTCCCCTCTTCAGCAGCGTCTTGCCTGTCAACCAGAGCATAGAGCTCGTGACATCGAATCTTAGTCGCCGCCATCTCTTCACGCATCGGCGTGATTCGCATATGTTCGGTGGAAACAGCGCTGATAACTTGGCGAGGTGGACATCGAGGATGTTGTCTTTGCACGGTGAAGCGTTGGATATACTTCGCGGGTTTCTCCTTCGCCACGGGCCAAAATGTGAAGATCGCTCTCTGGCCGTGGGGTTTGTGGCCACCGGTGAAAGGCGCCAACAAATGATGGCAAGGTCTGCCCAAGAAGAAATGGAGCCTTCCGGCAAGTGCATAAGCCAGAGCGAGCGTTCGGCTTAAACGCAGCGGAAATGGTCGCCGAAATCTTCTCGTCGCGCCCCGGCGCTGCGCCGCGATGGTGTAGAACGAGGAATTCGAGGGTGCGTCTTGCGTCGTACTTCTCGATCGTCGGGCTTGAAATTCTTCATGCTAGAGCCCTTTGGGCCGCGCGCGCCTTGGCGGGTGAGCGAGGCGCAGACTGCCGCGTCTGACAAAGTCGCTGAGTTCACCGGCGCGTCTTGGCGTCGACAGCGTTCAGCTCTGGTCCGATTGTCGCCGAGCTTTCGGCGGCGCTTCGATTGTAGTCGGCGTCTTCTTGTCGCCGATCGTCGAGGACTGGCGTTGATCCCGGCGAGCCCAGCGGATCCGGCGAGGCCGTGGAGCCGTCGTCGGCGTTGTTCAGCGGGCGGCGTCTTTTGCTTCTGCGGCGAAGTGCCGCGGTGCTTGCACCCGGCGGTCTTATCGCCGTCGGCCGCCGTCTTCTCGGCTTACCGTGGCAGCGAGTCACCGGCTTGTTGTGAAAGTCGTTGTTAGCGAGCGTCGAGCTACTGGATGGTAGCCCTCCGATCTTGACCTTGTCCGCTGGGGAAATCGAAAGCGATTGCGCCCTTGCGGCGCTTCTGCGGAGTGGAGGAGGCGAAGCGGCGGCGCGAGCGGGATATCTTTCGGACTCTAACGGCGTTAGAAGGAAGAGTCTGCCTCGGTGCCGCCGCTTTGCTTGTGTCGGGGCGGCGGTCGGAGCATCCCGAAACCTCGGTGTGTCCTTGCCCGGCGGCGGATACCACCTCCCGTGGTATGGCGCTGCTGGGTTGTCGTGTCTTTGAGATGGGCCTTGGCGTGTCCACGGAGACCGGCGCGGTCATCCGTCTGTCCTTGGATCTGGTGGCGCCTGCGTGAGTGTCTCGCATGGCGACCACCCCTTCGCCCGGCGTCTCCTCCGCCCACCGTTAGCTCCGATGGCGGCGGATGAGGCAGCGAGCAGACTGCAACCCTCGAAGCCCTCCTCTTGGGGCCATGGCACTGGTGTTGATGAAGTTCTTGATGAAGTGGAGAGGTTGATGAAGAAACGGCGCTATGACGCCGGATCAGGTCCGCACAACCTCGGCGCCCCTACGGCGCGCCAAAGATGCGAGAAGCTGCCGCCACGAACACCTATGGGACCGGGCCCTTATGCATGCGATGCGAGGCGGAGGAGCACGGAGAGCGGATCGTGGCGAGCAGCGGGCGGTTTTACCGAGGTTCGGGACGCGATGGGCGCCAAAACCCTACTCCTGCCTTGATTTGTATTGAGCTCGGGAGCTTGAAGAGCTACGATGGCAGCTACACGGCCGAGAGTTGCTAAGGTTTCAAAACCGAACCGAACCCCCCTCCACGTTGTGCATGGGCGTCCTTTTATAGTGCAAGGGTCACCGACAGGTGTCAGCGTGGGAAAGGGGTAAAAATGTAAAGAGGTGGTAGTTGGAGCAGTGCGAGGGCGGTGAAGCTACGGTCGTGAGCGATGGTAGCTACCTACTTTGTGATGGGGACAAGGGCATTTAATGCCCGTCGTCGTCGACCCAAAAGCTCCGCCCTTGTGTCTCCGTCGCCCGGCGATGGATCCACCACCGTGAAGTGCCACCGTGTTCCCAAGGCTACAAGCCATCCGCCACGCGTCCTGGAAAGGCCCGAGGCGGCGTGGGTGATGAGTGGAAGCGCGAGCACCTGGCGCAATTCTCCCGGCAAGCACCTTGCGGGGTCTTGTGCTGCCGGGCAGGGAGCTTGTCGGGCTCTGTAACTGTCGCCCGGGCCCTCGCCGGAACGCATATAAGCGCCCGGCGTGTCTTCTATGATATAATCTTCTAGTCTTCCTGGCGAGCTCCTCTTGCCAGGGCCTTGCGTGAGTGATGTAACTTTGAGCCTGGAACGGCCTTCCCGGCAAACTCCGCTTGCCGGGGTCTCGATCTTCTGTCTTGTATGCTTTGTCTTTCAATGGTTTGTCTTGGAGCAGGAAGGTCTTTGGCGAGCACGTGGCAAACCCTGCCGCGGGAAGCTGTAACTGCCCGTGCACAAGTTGGGGTACTGAGGTACCCCTACCTTAGTACACCGACACTGGGTGCACCCTTCTATCATTGTTCAGTTGAGTATGTTTCCCTCGAGCATACATCATTATATCATTTGATCTGACGAATGATATTTCCTTGTTCACATAATTGTGGAAATCCATCTTTTGGAAATCTCGATGGATTGTATTTGAGTCCATCGACCAGCTCCTCACCCTCTCCTTGATTTAATGGTGAACTCTTGTTTGGAACTCTCTTCCATAGTTAGTTCCCGAGAATCTTCGATGTCACCTCGTTACTTTGTGTCGCACCTTTTCTTCTCGGGCATCCCGAGCACGAGGTATCAAACACCAATCGGATCTGAATCTCGGTCGGATCGATGATTGGAACTTATTTCAATAGTTATAACAATGGTCTTTATGTGACCGGTAAGGTGATGTCGTGCCTAGCACACCTGGTGGGAGGCCTATTGTTGTTCCCTTTTGACAAGGTTACCCATTCTTCCATGGGGAAATTGTAAGACTTATTTTATAAGTTGCTCCTGATAGATCTTTGTGTATCAAGTCTGGCCCTTGATTTAAACACCATATCATTGCTACCTCAAAGCATGACTATGATACCCCGCTCTTCATAAGAACATTGGAGGTGCGATGCTAAAGGTTTCTTGGTCAGTTATCCAAACACCGTTGTATGGGTAACATCTTGATTAATCCTTGCCTCTTATCACGAATGGTTGGATACTTGATCTCCTACCTCGTATGCCATGTTACGCTTGTACATGGGAAGGATATACTACTAACAATTGTGTGTAATCACAATTTTCCTTTCCATTGTTCTGTTTAATCTGATAATCGCGTTTTCCTTTCCATTCTTTTGTTTAACCTTTCACATAATCGACTTAACTAAGCAGAGATAATTCCCTGTTTAGGTAGTCACCTTGCTGTACCACTCTGTTTGTAAGATCCTGTTACTATTGTTGATGACATTCCGGTAACCACCGATGGATGAGAACTTTGCCTAATGGTCCACCTCGTTCAACGAGCAGGAAAATGTTTCTCTTCGTCCCTCGCCCATGGTACCAACGTTGTTGCCGACGTAAACAACAGGCTATCCTCTAACATGCCTTGCTTACATGATCACGCAAGATGTCATCACTCCTCCTACTTTTAACCCACATGGTGGGCCCATAACCCACAGTTCCACAGGATCGAAACCTGACTCTCCTGTACACTCCTCGTTCCCAAAGTTATTCCTCCCGCTTGGACTCGTATGTAATTCATGGGCCACCTTCTGATGAGATCATCAATTCTGGCACCGGACACAATAATTATTCCGTTGCTTGAAACCCCTTTCACCTTCTGACTAGGCATAGAATGATTGCCTGGCTGCTTGAAACTTCTTATTATACCTTACAACTTTGCTCTCGATGTGTTTTATTTGTTCAACTCGAGAGATACTCTCATGATCATTCTTGGGATACCCCCTCGATGATTCTCCCTTATAACATTCAATTGTTGTAAAGCTGCCTTACCTATTCGTAAGTACGATGGAGTTCCCGAAGAAAAGACAACAACTTCATCATGATGACCTGAAACAGCAGAATGAAGACTTTAATGTAATGGATCAACCTCTTGAGAAGAACAACCAACACCGAGAAGACTCGTTAGAATTTACGAAACAAATCCCTTTCCCTTACTTCCCTCATAAATCTCGGGGACGAGATTTCTTGTAATGAGAGGAGAATTGTGGCCTTGGGTAATCAAGCTACAGTAACCTGCGCTAATGATGCCACGTCACCTAGGTTCTTGTTGGTAAACTTCGTGTTAGTTCAAAGCGATTCAAATTCAAATTTATAATATAGGTAAACAACAAAAGTTTTCAAATAATAAAACTAAATTGTTGCGGTTGTGCCAAATAATGCGAGGTAATTATGATGGAGAAACCACCTTTGGTATAAAATATGTAATTACTCAAAATGAATAAAATAGTGGCAAAAACAATTAGTTAAATGATTATAAAATAATAGCAGTTACAAGCTGTTATATTCTAGGTGCCAAGTTAATTGTGGCGTTGGTATAATCACTACTACTAATTTAGGTACTAACTATATATTTTACAAAACTAAAACAATTTGAAATATTAAATAATCAGAAACAAAATGAAATAATAGAAAAAAAAACAAAACAAACAAAAGCGAGAGAGAAAAGAAAAAGAACCCCCGGGCCACGGCCCACAGCCACAAGGCCAACCAGGCCGACCCGACCTCGCCCCACCCCACTCTCCTTATCCCCATCCGGTGAGCCCTAGCCCGTAACCCCGCTCTCCCCGCCTCTCCTCTCCCTTCGATCCGATCTGGATCGGGGCGAGCCAGCTCCCAGCCCTCGCGACGCCACCTCACCGGTGCCGCCCGGCGCCGAACGCCTCGTCCTCGCCGCCCCCTCCCGGCCTTCTTCCTCACCCTCCGGCACCGCGACCGTCTTCCCCGAGCCCCGGCACGACCTCGACGCCGCTGGACCCCGCCGTCGTCGCCATGTCGCCCCGGAGCCGTCCCCGACGCCGTCGCTCGTCACTTCCCCGCCTCTCCTTCACCGGTCGTCCCCGCCTCCTCGACGCTGCGTCGCTGGGACTCCGCCGTCCTCCTCCACAACCGGCCTCCTCACGCCTCGCCGCCCCTCTTCTCTTCAACGCTGGTGAGGCCACCGGCCTCCTGCTCCCCTGCACTCTATCGCCGATCCGACTGCCACGCTGACCGCATCCGCCCCCTGGCCACTCCCGCTTGTGCGTCTTGCTCCTCTCTCAGTGCGCCTGGCTCCCGCGCGCCCACGCCCCACCGCACGCCTGACTCTCCTCCACCCGCCCAGTGCCGCTCGCGGCCAGCCGAAACCCCCGCTGCTCGGGAGTGCCAGTGAGGCCACGGCCTCGCCCTCGATGGGCGCCCGCACCCGCATGCCCGTTAGGCCCTTGGGCCTATGACAGCTGGGCCCCGCCCCTAGAACGTTTTATAAAAAAAGGAAAAAAAATAAATAATAATAGTAATAGATTTAATTAATTAATTTATTAATTACTTAAATTAATTAAGTTAATTAATCATATTTAATTAATCTAATTAACCTGATAGCTTAAATAAACTGTAATTAGTTTAACCTAATCCTAATTAGCCTAACGGTGAATGGCGAGTGGGTCCCCTTTGGACCCACACGTCGAGTTGACGATCAACCTGTTGACTGCAGACGTCGACATGACATCATGCTGATGTCATAAATACATTTTCAATTAAATTAAATAATTAATTAAATTCCGAAATTATTAAAATCTTTAGAAAATCATATCTTTTAATCCGTAGCTCGGATTAAATTATTTTCAACATGAAAGTTGCTCGTAAGCGGCGACACGATTACGGATCGCAACCCGTTAAATCGCCACACCCCTAACCTATCGAACTGCAACTTTCCCCTCGGCTCTATGCGAAAACCACGAAACACCGGGATACTTTCCGGATGTTTCCCCCTTCACCGGTATCACCTCATACCGCGTTAGAACACGTCTAGCTCTGCTTGTTGCCTGTTATGCGCTTGCTTGCTATGTATTCTTGTTTCTCCTCTCTTCTCTCCGGTAGACCCGTGGCGATCTTTGATGCCCTTGTGGTCGACTCGTCGCACCGACCCCTCCTTCTTGTCGAGCAACCAGGCAAGCCCCCCCTTGATCACCGGATATCGCCTATTCTCCTCTATCTTGCTTGCATTAGAGTAGTGTAGCATATTCTTGCTTTTCGTTGATCCTATTACGATGCATAGCGACATTGTTGCTACATCTGTTGATACCTTACCGCAATCCTAAATGCTTAGTATAGGATGCTAGTTTATCATCATTGGCCCTACATTCTTGTCGATCGCCTTGCTATACTATCGGGCCGTGATCACTTGGGAGGTGATCACGGGTATATACTATACATACATACATACTATATCAGATGGTGATTAAAGTCGAATTCACTCGAGGAGTACCCGCAAGTGATTACGATGAAATTTGAAAGGACAGGTGGCTCCATCCCGGTAGAGGTGGGCTGGGTTCCCGACGGCCCCCATTGTTACTTTGTGGCGGAGCGGCAGGCAGGTTGAGACCACCTAGGAGGCAGGTGGGCTGGCCTTGTTCGGTGTTCGCGGATACTTAACACGCTTAACGAGATCTTGGTATTTGATCCGAGTCGGCCATTTGGTCTATACGCACTAACCATCTACGTGGGAGTAGTTATGGGTATCCGGCGTCGTGGTATCGGCGAAGCCTTCTTGACGTCGTCGATCGAGTGGCGCGCGCCGGATTGGAGCGTAAGCTGCGCTTGTATTAAGGGGCTAGTTACGCTTCGGCGCGTTAGCAACATGCGGTGTGCTAAGCGCGATGGGCCCGGACCCTGCGGCGCTTAGGTTTAGACGGCGTCTTGACCTCTGTTGTGCCTAGGTGGGGCTGCGACGTGTTGATCTTCGAGGTGGGCATGACCCGATAAAGTGTGTCCGGCCAAATGGGATCAAGCGTGTTGGGTTATGTGGTGCACCTGCGGGGAAGTTAATCTATTGAATAGCCGTGATCTTGATGAATGGGGCGACTTGGAGTTGTACCTTGACCTTATGACAACTAGAACCGGATACTTAATAAAACACACCCTTCCAAGTTCCACGAACAACCCGTGATCGCTCTCTAACGAGCGTCAAGGAGAGGATTGCGGGTAGGATTATGCTATGCGATGCTCGGAGATGCTACTTGAAGATGCTACTTGGAGATGCTATTTGGAGGACTTCATCTACTCTCTTCTACATCTTTGCAAGATGGAGGCTGCGAGCGTAGTCTTGACGAGGATTAGCTATCCCCTCTTATTACGGCATTCGCGATTCGGTCCACTGATATGGCCCTTTACACATATACCCATGCATATGTAGTGTAGCTCCTTGCTTGCGAGTACTTTGGATGAGTACTCACGGTTGCTTTCTCCCCTTTTCCCCTTTCCTTTCTTTACGGTTATCGCAACCAGATGTTGGATCGAGGCGAGCGCCACCGTCGGCAGCGACTACTACTGGAGGTGCCTACTACTACGTGCAAGGTGTCGGCGATTTACGACCGGGAGTAGTTTAGGAGGATCGTGCGGAGGCTGCGCCTCTTTCGATCTGTATCCCGGTTTGTGCTAGCCTTCTTAAGGCAAACTTGTTTAACTTATATACGTACTCAGATATTGTTGCTTCCGTGACTTCGTCTATGAGCGAGCACTTGTATTCGAGCCCTCGAGGCCCCTGGCTTGTATTATGATGCTTGTATGACTTATTTATGTTTTTAGAGTTGTGTTGTGATATCTTCCCGTGAGTCCCTGATCTTGATCGTACACGTTTGCGTGCATGATTAGTGTACGATTGAATTGGGGGCGTCACATCGGAGGCACCGCCCGAGCCGCCGCCGTCGCCGGTTTTTTTTTTTGAGAAAAACCACTTCGTTTTTTTAGAAAAACCCTAGATTTTTATTTTATTTTATTAGATCGGTTTTTCGGTTTATTTATTTAGCGAGCGTTCACTCGTTTGTTCGTTTTAACGAACGCGTTCTTCGTTTATATCTAGATAACAAACGTTCGTTCGTTAATCTGTTCGTCGTTTTTCTTTTCTCGGATTTATTCCGCGATTTTTCTGATCGCGATTTCTGGTCCGATTTTTGTTTTAGTTTATCTTTTCGCTCGTTCATCGGAATCAGGCGATTCAAGCGCCTAGAATTTCGTCTCGAAACCCTCCATCCGAATAATCTACTCAAACAAGATTTTGCTTCTATAAAATTTGACTTAGGTGCAGATTAGTAGACTAAGCTCGTTTCTTTCGCCGTTTGAGTTTTGTTTCTTCGTTCGATTTGATTCTTTTTGCAAACCGGAGTTCTTAAGATAAATTTTCTGGTTCGATCTCTTATTTGAGTTTTACCTGTGCATTAGATGAGTACTTATTGTATGCTTGTTTGTTTGTTTGCTTGCGATAGAGTAACCAGATTGCGCCGCTTGCTATTTCGAATCCCTAGGTTTCGCGGATCATCAGCAAGGCAAGTAACACTTTGATCATACTTCTTTATTACCCAGTTTTTATGCATTAGATCAAACCTCAAACAATTGCATGATTAGGACCTGATTAATATCTGGGTTTTGGGAAGTAGATGAGGTAGTACCTATTACCTGTTTTAATATCAAACCCTTGGGAGTTACTTTTACGTTTGCTTATTATGCCATGCTATGCAAGTAGACGTGGATTGGGTGAGTGTATCCATGATAGATGTGAGATTGTTTATTAATGGTTTATTTAAGGTGGCAACTTTAATACACATCTTGGTGGAGTGAGGTACCTGGGTATTCCAGGATTGGCTGTTTGTTTTTGGACCGCCACCCAGGCTCAAAGGTATCATAAGATTATTCATGCTAGAAACTTCCGTGTGCAGCCACATGCTATTATGGGCTCTATCATAGTTGATTAAGTCGTGCGAACTCTTACAGTGGTAGACTAGCAGATGTAGGGGATGTAGGTTGGTACGGTCTACCCATCGTAAGGTGCTAGCGCTTCTGAAAGACTATGTCTCGGTCATCCGTTTGTCAAACACCATGTAGTGCGAGAATCCCAATGGAGGAGATCGAGTCATGTGGGGAAAAGTGTGCAACCTCTGCAGAGTGTGTAAACTAATCATGATTAGCCGTGTCCCCGGTTATGGACATTTTGAGTATCTAGTACCTGGATTATCATGTGAATCTCATCACGTTACTCTAATTAATATTGTTGGGTTTGTTTAATGATGTTACTTAATTGGGATTGAGAATGTTGTCAACCATTCTCAATGTTTAACAACCAACATGATAGTTAAATGACTTTATTCCTTTGCAATAGGGAAAAACTGGCTTTATGCAAAACTGTAACCATAGAGCTTTCCACCAGCCATATATGCATGTAGTATAGCTTTATTCTTTCATTACTCTCTATGTGTTACTTTGCCAACATATTCCTTGTGCTAACCCGTTTTCGGGTTGCAACGTTCATGTTGCAGACTTTTCAGACGACGAGTAAGATGCCTTAGGATCGTGGTTCTATACTCAGTGATGCCGTTGGAGTTGATGGACTCACTTATTTTCCAAGCCTTCCACTGTTATCGTTATTAGATGGCCTTAAGCCATATTTATTGTAATAAGTTCCCTTTGGAGACATTCAATGTAATAAGTGTGTGATTGCTACTCTGTTATAAATCCTTCAAGTACTGTGCGTGTCAGCATTACTGATCCATGGATGACACTGATGCACAGAGATCAGACTGTTTGAGGTATGGTCGCTACAAGATGGTATCAGAGTACACGCTGACTGTAGGACATGACCACTAAGCTAAAGCCCTAGATCACCACTCTCTTTTCTCATTCTAACTCCTCATCTTTTCTACTCTTCTAGGATGGCGGATGCAAGGAACAAGTTCATGCAACGGATGAAGATACACCCTTTGGACGACACCTGAAGTAAGTTACCAAGTACCTAAAGTTCGGAGTACCAAGCTTCACCAGGACCTACAACGCCACTTTACTTGAAGAGGAGCGCTGGATGATTCAAGTTCAAGTTCCAGGAAAGATGTTCATGCCCGTCACTAAGCCCACAGAGTTTTCCTTTGATGCACCAACCTGGAGTCTAGGAAAGAGCATGGCAGCCCACATTACCATGGGACGTATTGGAGAAGTTTACCACAAGGAGCTTAAGGATAATACCTATCAGATTTGTTGGCGCCGAGATGAGCAATGGGAGATGATCGGCACCAGAAAGGACAAATCAATTGCAGCTTTCGTCCAGGAGTCAAACCAGCACATTCGACGCCAGGAGAACCAGATGTGCGTAGGCATGATGGATCTGAAGAAGGCCATGACCAAGATCACGGAACTGGAGGAAGAACTCAAGTCTACACGCGATGGATATGAGGAGGAAATAGCAACGCTAGTCGAGAAGAATGAAGATCTGAAAAAGCTAAGAGTGTTCATGGGATTTCCAGCAACTGGAGAAGACGAAGATTGCACTTGTCCCGAGAACTACATCATCATCGACAACACCGACTCGGACCCGGATGATAGTGATGATGACTGTCGGTGTCAAAACCGGTGGATCTCGGGTAGGGTGTCCTGAACTGTGCGTCTAGGCGGATGGTAACAGGAGACAAGGGACACGATGTTTTTACCCAGGTTCGGGCCCTCTCGATGGAGGTAAAACCCTACTCCTGCTTGATTGATATTGATGATATGGGTAGTACAAGAGTGGATCTACCACGAGATCAAGGAGGCTAAACCCTAGAAGCAAGCCTATGGTATGATTGTTGTAATGGTTGTTGTGTCCTACGGACTAAAGCCCTCCGGTTTATATAGACACCGGAGAGGGCTAGGGTTACATAGAGTCGGTTACAATGGTAGGAGATCTACATATCCGTATCACCAAGCTTGCCTTCCACGCCAAGGAAAGTCCCATCCGGACACGGGACGAAGTCTTCAATCTTATATCTTCATAGTCTTGGAGTCCGGCTGATGATGACAGTCCGGCTGTAAGGACAACCCCAGGGCCGGCCCTGAGGGGGGGCAGAGGGGGCGGCCGCCCCGGGCCCCCAAAGTCTAGGGGCCCCCACCCAGTTGTACGCACGTAGGCCACGGCCCAGGGATGTTGTGCAGTGACAGGAATTCACACAGGGCCTGTACGCGTTGTCCTCCAATGCAGAGCCGCTGGTTCCTCATGTATCGATCTCCTGTATGCGTTGCCCTAGCTCGGATTCCTTCTAATCGTGACGACCTTATTCATCTATTCCCCGATCTCGTATGCTCATGGGTGAACCGAACTATCTCGATCGGAGGCAGCCCGCAGCCGCCACCGCTTGTTTCCCTTCCTATCACGGCAAGCCGATGGTGGGGATGGATGAGGGAGCGATGTTCATGGTAGACTTCAAGGAGACATGGTGCCCCGCGTGGTTCTATCTGACTGCCGCCATGTTCGATCTGAGTCAGACCGGCCATGCAGCCGGAGATCTGATGGTGCAGACGCAGGTCCCAACTTGAGCGCCGGCGAACTACGCCACTCTCTAGTCTCCAGCTGATGGACGAATACATAGTGACACAAATTGCCAAGCGCCTCCCATCTCACGTCAGTCTAAATCGCCTCATGGTGATTGCCTGGTCAGGTGATCAACATTTATCCGATCAATCAGAGGTAACATCAGACTATGTACTTCCTATATCTATATATAATTGCTAATTAAGTCATTTGTGTTCACACGCATGTACTACATGATTTCCTTTGAAACCGTTTACGCATTTACTACTGAGTAGATCGGCTCAAAGACTAGTCTCTGATGTACTCTTTATTTAAAGGTAAATCATGCATGCTACTTATTCAAAAGGTTCAGGGATCTCAGCAGATACAATCTGAAGAATACAGTCCAGGGATCCGAGGTAACATCAGACTATTGTACTTCCTATATTTATATTTATATTGCAGTGATCAAGCATTGATGGAATTTAATTTTGGTTTTTAACAGTGCTTATTATCATGTCAACTATGCATTCAGTAATACTGATTTTTTTAGACAAGAACTATAAAAAGGATCTGTTGGCCCCATCATAAGTGAATTTTATGAAGGATTATTAGGAAAGATTTAAACATAAACACAATTATTTGATAAGAATGTCGCTTTTGCCATATTCGGGGGCATTTCAACTATCATATATATTCCTATAATGATTATGTCAAGGGGGCCCCAAATTTTGATTTCGCCCCGGGCCCCTAAAATCTCAGGACCGGCCCTGGACACCCCCTAGTCCAGGACTCCCTCAGTAGCCCCCGAACCAGGCTTCAATGACAATAAGTCCAGCGCGTATGTAGTCTTCGGCGTTGCAAGGAGGGTTCTCCTTTAAGCTCCATGTGTTTGCCAAACAGTGTCCGGGTTCCTTATCAATGTTGCGCTCCTTGGCTTCCACGCCCAATAATGGCCATCTTCCACGCGTCGCATGAATACGAAAAGCCAGGGTACCTTTTATGTTTTACCCCCTAGCCGCGCAAATAATCTGCCTATAAGAGAGGCAAGAATTTCGCGCTATGGAAGAGGTTGTTCTGCCTTGTACCCAGCTCTCACGAGGGGTCCATATATCAAGTTGGCGGCGCCAAAATATGGCGCATTGCCGGGACCGGATATCCATCCGAAACCCCTAAGAAGGCGTCCGAAGACTGGCCTTCGGAATGGTTTTACGTAGAAGACGCTCCGCTGCCGAACCCTGTTCGGATCAGCCTCCCGGAGTTCAATGATGCTCCTTTGAAGAAACGCCTCAGCTGGCGCCCACGGAGCCCCCAGCTGGAGGAAGACAAGAGCGTCCATTATTTGATGGGCCTGATAAGGTTGCTGGCCCATTCCGGGTTGACCATGATTGGAGTCATGGCAACATGCATTATGCGGGGGGTGCAGCCGCTGTAGTACAGGGGCCACCCCATGTGGGATTTCAACGGGGAAGACGATGCCACCCGTCTTGGCCGCAAAGGGCCGGATTCAGCCGAAGACCTGGTGAAGATCCTGTCCGGCCTGTATAAGGGGGAGAAGGAGGATTTCCTCCGGACGAACCCGTTGAATGGGTTCTCCATGAATAATCCCCGGCCTTGGGTAAGCGAACACTCTGCGTGCCCGACCCATGCTTTAGAAGTTTAAGTCTCTTATATTGTGTTTTCGACGCAGGAGCTGCGCCGGGTTGTGGAGGGCATGCTTAACGTAGCTCCGCAAGCCGAGGATCCGGAGAGATCCCAGGATCCGGCCTCCGAAGAGGATCTGGACATAAAGGTGGAGCTAATCGACGGGATGTTCCACCAGCTCAGCATGGATAATGCTTTAGTCGCCATTACGGCTGACTACCCCGGACTATATCCGGCTTCCCAGGTGATTGTGACCGAAGTCCTGACACCGTTATTCCTTCCTTGCTCATTTCTAACCACCGTATACGACGGCGCTTTGCAGGAGGCGCCTTCAAGGCGGGAAGCCGAGCCCGCAGCGGCTGACCAACAGGGGTCAGTTCGGCCCAGTAGGCGGAAGAGGAGCGCGGCGCGGATTGAAACGTCGCCGCAAAGGTATAGCTCATGGTCCGTCATTTAGAGCAACGTTCCTAGGAAGCATTTGAATACTCATAACTTTTGTAGGAGAAAAAGCGCCCGCCGGACTGCGGGCGAGAGGTTGCCAATCCAACCTCTACCGGCCGAGCCCAACACCGGTGCGAGGGGGGAGGCGAAGAAGGCGCGAGCCGACACTCCTCCAACGGAGGATGCCGACTGACTGTCCGCCACCAAGTCTGAGGTGGAGAGCGCCATGAACCACAGGCACCGCCGGACAGTATTTCGTGACGCGTGCTTCTCCCCTGAGGCATTGAATGCCTTTAACGCGGGGGACGCGCACCTCCGTGCTGCTCAAGATGGTTTTACCAGAGCCATGGAGCAGTATGTGAAAGACATACGGGTAAGAGAATTTAATAGTTGTATATGCTAGTAGCCCCCGAGACTTAAAGTAGTTATATTAACTGATTTAAGGATCATTTGAAACGCAGGATCTTACAGAGAAGAATATCCAACTGTCTCAGGAGCTGCAAGAGTGCAAGGCCCAACTCGAGGCCGCACTTGCTGCTGCAGGAGGAAACACAGAGACCCCTCCTGATAACACATTATTTTAAAAATATAAGCGGTGTGCGGCGTGTGCGCAAGTCTAATAATGAAATTGCAGGTGCTGTCGGACAAGATCCGAACAGGCAAGGACTACTGCGCCAGCTGAAGGCCGGCGAGAGGGTGCTGAATAAAGTGTAGCAAGAAAGGAACAAGCTCCAGGATGCCCACGCCCAGCTCGGAGAAGAGCTGAAAGGTGTTCGGGCCGAGCTGTCTGGCTCCGTTAAGGAGAATCAGTGGCTTCGTCACGGCATCTATAGTAAGTGCTTGAGCGAACTCCTTTGAAAAGAAGAGTTCGGCGAGGAACTCAATTGAAAAATGTGTTCAGAGGTATACTCACGAGTCGCCTCCTGGAGGAGATGCCCGTGTCGATGGGTGATTAACTTCGAGCTGTTGCTTGTACCTCGAGCGATTCAAGAGGCAATGAGCGTCGTCCAGGCTTTATGGTCGGCCCTCTTCCTGCCCGAGGGCCTTGGGGAGCTTGCGGAGAAGCTTCAGGGAGTGCGGCAGCGCTTCCGTTTATGGAAGATTTCGGCCTGCCGCCAAGGTGCCAGGGAGGCCTGGGCCATGGTGAAGACGCGGTACAAGAAGGCGGACCCCAACCATATGGCCGAGGTCGGACCTATGGGGCCTGACGGGAAGGAGATCCCTATGAGTTTAGTATATGGCCAAGTAGAGTTGGCCGCTAAATTTTCCCAACGGGACTGTAAATTGGACAGCCTGTTAGACGGGATTGAGGAGGAATACAGTCAGTCAATTTGACAATGTATTTTAAAATGACATGTAAAATGCCTTCTAGCCGGATTGTAGATCGTTGGTCTTTGCCGACCTTTTTGCTTCAACCTCGGGACCCTAGAGTCCGGAGGTGTCCGAATACCTTCTCGGTTAAAAACAACGGGGCATGCATGGAGACCAGGCGTAGGGGTCATTAGTGTTTTATCGCACAAGTGCCCAACTAGTTATGTTATATTACATGGTTAGTAAGAAACATCTTCCAGGAGAATAGTTCCGCTAAGGGTTCCTTTCTCGGGAGGCATGCCCTAAAGTGCATGTCCGGATGCGAAAAAAGAGAGTAAAAACATCCGGGGTAGATAAATAAGTAGGTAAAAATCTTCATTCAAGTCACCGATCGAATATTCCCTTAAGAACGCTTAGCTTTCGGCTTCACCCGATCCGAGGTACACATCCGCCGACCCGGCAAGAATAATCACAGAGGTGCTCCTTTACCTCCTAGCCGAACAATCGGGAACGAGGGTAAGCAGGAGCCAGGCAACCCAGCTTGGCCAAAACTTAAGTCATATCGATGCATATAATGGTGAATAAAAGGTACATGTGGAAGCTTGACACATGTGCTGGGCATGAAGCCCTTATAATGAAGCTTCTGGTAAAGAAGCCCCCAGGTATAATGAGTGCGGAAGGCACGTCAAGTGTGTGCGAATAATGCGCGAGTAGGCCCTTAAGGGCTTTTTATGAAAAAGGTTGAGAGAAGAAAGAGAAACAAAAGACAGCTGAAGTGTAAAAATTTGGACGGGGGAAGGGTACAAACTCTTAGTCCGGCGCTAGGCATAGAATCTTCGGAGGCGGGCTGCGTTCCATGGGTTCGGCCCGAGTCGGTTGTCCGACGATTTAGACGGCAGTGCGCTCCGCGGTCGAGGACTTGATCGATAATGAAGGGGCCCTCCCATTTGGGCTTGAGCTTGTCCTTTTCTTGTCCGCAAGCGAGAACTAGTTTGCCAACGTTGTAAGTCTTGGCCCGTACTTCTCTGCTTTGATATCTTCGAGCCTGGTGCTGATAGAATGCGGAACGAGCCTTGGCAACGTCGTGTTCTTCCTCCAATGCGTCCAAGTTGTCCTACCGATCCAACTCAGCTTCTCTTTCTTCGTACATGCGCACTCGAGGTGAGTCATGAATGATGTCGCAAGGCAGAACTGCCTCTGCGCCGTATACCATAAAAAATGGTGTGAATCCGGTAGTACGGTTGGGCGTTGTCCGCAGCCCCCAGAGTATAGAGTCTAGCTCCTCTACCCAGTGCGTGTCCGATTTCGTAAGTGACCGCACTAGTCTGGGTTTGATGCCGCTCATTATTAGACCATTTGCTCGTTCCACTTGACCGTTGGTTTGAGGATGATAGACTGAAGCGTAGTCAAGCTTAATGCCCATATTTTTGCACCATGATTTAACCTCGTCGGCCGTGAAGTTCGTGCTGTTATCGGTGATGATGCTGTGGGGGACACCATAATGGTGTACTACCCCGGAGATAAAGTCTATCACTGGTCCGGACTCTGCCGTTTTGACTGGTTTGGCCTCTATCCATTTGGTGAATTTGTCCACCATGACCAATAGGTACCTTTGCTTGTGGGTTCCTCCTTTAAGGGGTCCAACCATGTCAAGCCCCCAGACCGCAAACGGCCAGGTAATGGGTATAGTTTTGAGGGCGGTGGGTGGCATATGGCTCTGATTAGCAAAGAGCTGACAACCGACGCATCTTTGGACTAAGTCCTAAGCATCTGCCCGGGCCGTCGGCCAATAAAATCCTGTACAGAATGCCTTTCCTACAAGGGCCCGAGCTGCGGCGTGGTGTCCGCCTAGTCCGACATGAATTTCAGCCAGAAGGTTTCGCCCTTCCTCTTCGGAGATACACCTTTGAAGGACTCCGGTTGTGCTTTTCTTATAAAGTTCTCCCTCATGGAGCTTGTAGGCTTTAGATCATCGGACAATGCAGCGGGTTTCATTTTGGTCTTCGGGAAGTTCCTGCCTAAGCAAGTAGGCTAAGAATGGTTGTCCACGGGGCAATTACTGCCATTATGTCGTGGGCTGAAGGTGTTATTTCATCGCCTGAATCGCCGGTTATGTCAGATTGCTCTGCGTCGGTTGGTGCGGCTGTTTCCGGTTTGTTATTTCCGGACTCCTCTTCCCATAGTACGGATGGCTTAAAGAGCCATTCCAGGAAGATGTTTGGAGGGACAGCGACACGTTTTGCGCCGATGCGTGCCAGTATGTCGGCTGCTTGGTTATTATCCCAGGCGACGTGATGGATTCAAGTCCTTCAAACCGAGCTGACATTTTTAGGACAGCGTTGCGATATGCTGCCATTTTTGGATCCTTGGCATCAAAGTCTCCATTTATTTGGGATATTGCAAGGTTTGAATCCCCGCGCGCCTCTAGGCGATGAATGCCCATGGAGATTGCCATCCGGAGACCATGTAAAAGGGCCTCGTATTTGGCTGCATTGTTGGAGTCCGTGTACATTATCTGAAGTATGTATTGGACTGTGTCCCCAGTTGGGGACGTCAATACGACGCCAGCCCCCAATCCGGCCAACATTTTAGAGCCGTCAAAGTGCATAATCCAATTGGAGTATGCGCTGTACTCTTTAGGGAGTTCGGCTTCGGTCCATTCAGCGACAAAGTCAGCCAAAACTTGTGACTTTATAGCTCGCCGAGGTTTGTAAGTTATATCGAATGGTAAGAGCTCAATGGCCCATTTTGCAATCCTGCCCGTTGCGTCATGTTGTTTATAATGTCGTTGAGGGTACTTGAGGCCATGTTATCGAACACTCTTGGAAGTAGTGTCGGAGCTTCCGGGATGCCATGAACACCGCACACGCTATCTTTTGATAGTGCGGGTAACGGGACTTGCAGGGGGTTAACACAGTGGATACATAGTACACTGGTTTTTGAAGAGGGAATTTATGCCCTATACCTCTCGTTCGACGACGAGTACGCGCTTACAACTTGATGTGTTGCGCGATGTATAACAACATTGGTTCGCCCGAGTTGAGCGCAGCCAGGAACAGATTCGTTGCCAATATGGCTTTTATTTCTTCGAGTCTGGCGGTGGCAGCATCCGTCCACTCGAAGTGTTCGGTGCGCCTAAGGAGGCGATAGAGGGGCAATGCCTTTTCTCCTAGACAGGAGATAAGGCGGTTTAGAGCCGCCACGCATCCAGTCAAGTTTTGTATTTGTTTGAGGTCTTTTGGAATATCTAGCTGTGACAGAGCTCGGATCTTGGCTGGGTTTGCTTCAATTCCTCTGCCGGATACAATGAAGCCCAGGAGCTTTCCGGCTGGTACGCCGAAAACGCATTTTTCCGGATTCAGCTTGATGTCATATGCTCTGAGGTTGTCGAATGTGAGCCTCAAGTCGTCTACTAGAGTTTTGACGTGTTTGGTTTTGACGACTAGGTCGTCTACGTATGCCTCTACTATTTTGCCGATCTGGGTGTCCAGACATGTTTGAATTATGCGCTGATATGTTGAGCCAGTGTTTTTAAGTCCGAAGGGTATCGTGTTGAAGCAGAATGGTCCATATGGAGTGATGAATGCCGTTGCGGCTTGGTCTGCTTCGGCCATCTTGATTTGATGGTAGCCGGAGTATGCGTCAAGGAAGCATAGTGAATCGTGTCATGCGGTAGCGTCGATTATCTGGTCGATGCGGGGGAGGGGGAAGGGATCCTTTGGGCAGGCCTTGTTGAGGTCTTTAAAATCGACACATAGGCACCAGGATTTGTCCTTCTTTGGTACCATTACCAGGTTTGCTAGCCAATCCGGATGTTTAATATCTCTGATGAATCCGGCTTCCAATAGTTTGGCTAGCTCTTCTCCCATTGCCTATCTTTTTGGTTTGGAAAATCGTCGAAGAGCCTGTTTGACTGGCTTGAATCCTTTTAGGATGTTTAGGCTGTGTTCTGCCAATCTGCGTGGGATTCCGGACATATCCGAGGGGTGCCAGGCGAAAATGTCCCAATTTTCCGGCGAATTCTCGGCTTGGCGTCTACATCGTGGTTCAACTATGCCCCAATGGAAGCCGTCTTTGTCGGGTCCGTTGGATGGACCTCGAATTTTACTATTTCGTCCGCTGGTTTAAAGGAGGTGGACTTGGATCTCTTATCGAGTATCACATCGTCCCTATTCACGAGAGCGTAGCGCCGGTGAGTTCTTCTCGCCGCTAGGGCTTCGGATAGTGCCTCGGGGCTAATCGGCTGTCTTGTTTTCGGCGCGGAGTGCTATGTCCGGATCACTAACGAGAGTGATTATTCCGCCGAGCCCAGGCATTTTGAGCTTCATGTAACCATAATGGGGTACGGCTTGAAAAATTGTGAATGCCTCTCGTCCTAATATGGCGTGATATTCGCTGTTGAACGGGGCCACCTGGAACGTGACTTCTTCGGATCTGTAATTGTCCGGCGAGCCGAACACCACATCGAGTGTGATTTTTCCGGTGCAGCGCGCTTCCCGGCTAGGGATTATTCCTCTGAAGGTTGTGCTGCTTCGCTCAATGCGACTCCAGTCTATTTCCATTTTTTGGAGAGTTTCCTTGTAGATGAGGTTTAATCCGCTGCCGCCATCCATGAGGACCTTTGTAAGTCAAAAGCCATCCACTATTGGGCTAAGTACCAGTGCGACTGGTGCTAGGGCTGTTCGGAATTTAAGTTCGTCGCTGGCGTTGAAGGTGATGGCTGTGTCGCTCCATGGATTTGTTGTTGCTACTTGGTAGACTTCGCAAGGTCATGGATTGTTCGCTTTCGATATTATTTGATGCAAAAGTCTCGAAGACTGTTGATACCGCATCGGTATTGTTGGAGTGGTTTTCGGGGCTAGAAGCTCCTCGCCACTTTTGGCCACCGTCAGAATATCCAACATGCTCAAGGCTATGTGTTGGGATGGCGCCCTCAGGTGTGAATTTTACAAGGTCCGCTAAGCCATCCTTCGAAGACGGTTCCGTGTCTTTATGGGGTTTTTGCTTTTGGTTTTTATACGGTGCACGAGTGTAGTGCACCCTTTTGTTGCGGATCGGGTTGTATTCGGGCCGGATTGTCCCAAAACTTATTTTTGGTTTTCCGAACTCTCCATCGCACAAGATTTTCAGATTATGGACCTTGGTCGGCGGCGTGTAATTTCACGACGCCGACGGCGCTCAAGATTCCTCGTCGTGCAATTATTGCAAAAATTGAGATTGCGTTTTCCTCTCGGTAGTCCTTTATCCTATCCATAACCAGGAGGAATCGCCCAAGAGTGATGTAATTGTTTCAGCGGGCTCTTGCGGATTAGAGATAGATCGCATATGTCTGGGCGGGTGGGTGGAATTAAGTCCGGAACCCTACCCATCTCAAGGCTCGAAGGCCGGGAAGTTTCCAAATTTGGAAGCTTGGATTGCTGGATGTTGTCCAATGAGTCTGGTCTGATGCCTGAGTTTAAGTTCAATGCTTGATCGAAGTCCGTCCCTCCGCGGGAATCTGGCATGGAGGGCGGCAGTCCGGACATGACTAGTTTTCAATACAGGAGAAGAGTCGTCGCATTGTTCCTCTACCACTCCAACGTGGTGGGTGACCTGGGGAGAGTTAATCTCTCTCAGATCGGTTTTAAGCCCGATCTGATTGTAGTCTGTAGCGACTCCCAGGGCGGCGATGCGATCCAAGAGCTCGTTGATAGACGAGAGCTCCATTGGATCCAGCCGCTCGGCAAATTCCAAGCTGACATGAAGATTGCTTTTGACGACTTGAGAAGTCATTGCCGTAGCGGTGGCCGGACAGGCGGTCATAAGAAAACCACCTAGCCAGATAGTTTGGCCGGCGGCCAAGGCTCCTTTGGCGAAAATACCTACCTTGAAGACGGGAGGAGGCATCCTTCCTATCGATGACGGTACAGAGGAACTCTCAATGAAAGCACCAATGTCAGTGTCAAAACCGGCGGATCTCGGGTAGGGGGTCCCGAACTATGCGTCTAGGCGGATGATAACAGGAGACAAGGGACACGATGTTTTTACCTGTGTTGGGCCCTCTCGATGGAGGTAAAACCCTACTCTGCTTGATTGATATTGATGATATGGGTAGTACAAGAGTGGATCTACCACGAGATCAAGGAGGCTAAACCCTAGAAGCTAGCCTATGGTATGATTGTTGTAATGGTTGTTGTGTCCTACGGACTAAAGCCCTCCGGTTTATATAGACACTGGAGAGGGCTAGGCTTACACAGAGTCGGTTACAATGGTAGGAGATCTACATATCCGTATCACCAAGCTTGCCTTCCACGCCAAGGAAAGTCCCATACGGACACGGGACGAAGTCTTCAATCTTATATCTTCATAGTCTTGGAGTCCGGCTGATGATGACAGTCCGGCTGTCCGGACACCCCCTAGTCCAGGACTCCCTCAATGACTATGTTGATGAAGCTGGAGCAGATATCATGGAGTCTTCATCGGAGCAGTTTTTCTAGTAGACCACCATAACAGTAGTAGTATTTTCCTCCATGTATCTAGTATAGTTCGAGCACTTTTGTAATGATAGATAGACCGTTGTATGCCCTTGCTTGTTTGAATGAAGTGTTTTGATTGAAATTGTCTCATGTGCATATGGGTAGTGTTTTCCCTCTAGACCTCATTCTATTCTGTATTCTCATCTTTTCTAAACCCTCAGATGCCTCTGAGGCATGACAACGGATTTGCTTTCCCACCGGAGCTCACCCAGTTGATCCAGCAGCAGAATGCATTGATGTAGATACTAGTCCAGAATCAGAATTAGGGGAACAACAACAACAACAATCCACCACCGCCACCACCTGTTGATCACTTAACCCGTTTCCTTAGGCTGAATCCGCCGGTGTTTTCCAGTAGCACCGAGCCGATTGTTGCAGATGATTGGCTTCGCAAGATAGCCAGAGAGTTGACCACTGCAAAATGCACAGATGCGGAGAAGGTGCGATTTACCGCACATCATCTTGAGGGACCCGCAGCATCATGGTGGGAGAATTTCACCGCCACCTATCCAGTAGACACTTCATATGGGATCAGTTCCAGCAGGCTTTTCGTACTGCTCATGTTTCAGCAGGAGCTATGGCCATGAAGAAGCGTGAGTTTCGCAACTTACGCTAGGGAGGACGTACAGTTGGCCAGTATGTGGATGATTTCAGTAAGCTAGCATGTTACGCCCCAGATGACGTTGCTACAGATGCAGCTAAGCAAGAGAAGTTTCCTGAAGGACTGAATGATGAGCTGAGCATGCAGTTGATGGTAGAAAGTTTCAACAACTACCAGGAGTTGGTAGACCGTGCCCTCATGATTGAAGGGAAGCAGCAGCAGATTGAAAACCGCAAGAGGAAGTATGGACAAGGGAAGTACAATTCTGGAGCTCAACAGAAGCCACGTTTTACCCCGAAGTCGGGAGGACAGTTCCAGCATACCCATGGAGGTGGTAGCTCGCACAACCATAATGTTCCAAAAATTGTAACGAGAATGGAGGAAGTAATAACCAGAACCGTACCAACCCCTCAACACCAGCCAAGGGAGATATGAGTCAAGTCACTTGCTTTAAATGTCAGAAGACCGGACATTACGCCACTGAATGTCCTGAAGGCCAAAATGGAAATGGCAATGGAAGCTCTGGGAAGAAGCCAAACCCTTTCAACAGAGGACAAGTGAACCACGTTAGCGTGGAGGAGGTTGAAGCCCAACCCGATGCAGTAATAGGTAAGTTTTTGGTTAAGTCATTTACTGCACTCGTTCTTTTTGATACTGGTGCATCGCATTCATACATATCAAGGGGATTTGTGGATAAGTATAAATTGCCAACAAAATCCCTCAAGACACCCATGTTAGTAACCTCGCCTGGAGTAGAGTATATAGCTAGGCTATGGTGTGATCGGATACCATTAAGGATTGGTAACTATGTGGTCCCCTCAAACCTAATAGTATTGGAATCACAAGGATTGGATGTGATATTAGGCATGGATTGGTTATCGAAGTATGGTGGGAACATTGAGTGTGCCAGTAAGACAATTTTACTTACAACACCAGAAGGGAAGAGGATCAAGTATGTATCCAGGCATGAGCCGAAGAGGATGCACGTAAATTCCTTATCAGGAGTTGTGCAGGAGGAAGTACCAGTAGTGAAGGATTTTCCTGATGTATTTCCAGAAGAGTTGCCAAGCATGCCACCGGATAGAGACATTGAGTTTCTGATTGAGCTTTTGCCAGGAATAGAGCCGATATCCAAGAGACCATACAGGATGCCAACAAAAGATTTGGATGAGATTAAAAGTCAGATTAAGGAGTTACTGGATAAAGGTTACATTCGCCCAAGTTCTTCACGTTGGGGATCACCAGTACTTCTAGTGGAGAAGAAGGACGGATCATTAAGGATGGTTGTCGATTATTGAGGATTGAATGCAGTAACCATCAAGAAAAAGTACCCACTGTCGATGATCAATGATCTGTTTGACCGATTGCAAGGAGCAAAGGTATTTTCCAAGATCGATTTGCGATCAGGATACCATCAGTTGAAGATTCGAGAGCAGGATATACCTAAGACAGCCTTTACCACCAGATACTGGTTGTACGAGCATACCATTATGTCATTTCGTCTAACTAACATGCCTGCCTATTTCATGAACATGATGAACAAAGTATTTATGGAGTTTCTGGATAAGTTCGTCGTGGTGTTTATTGATGATATTTTGGTTTACTCGAAGAACGAAGAGGAGCATAAGGAGCATTTGCGTTTGGTGTTGGAGAAGCCCAGAGAAAACCAGTTATACGCCAAGTTCAGCAAATGTGAATTTTGGTTGAAGGAAGTTGGATTCCTCGGACATGTTATATCCGGAGAAGAATAGCAGTAGACCCCACCAAGGTTGTTACCGTGACAAATTGGGTAGCACCAACGACAGTTGGAGAGATCAGGAGTTTTGTTGGACTGGCAGGATACTACCGGAGATTCATCGAGAATTTCTCAAAGATTGCAAAACCTATGACAGAGTTATTGAAGAAGGATACCAAATTCATTTGGACTGAGGAATGTGAGGCTAGTTTTCAAGAACTAAAGAAACGTTTGGTTACCTCGCCAGTATTGATTCTGCCAGATCAGACCAAGGATTACGAGGTGTATTGTGATGCTTCACGTCGAGTACTTGGAGCAGTGCTTATGCAGGAGGGCAGAGTTGTTTCGTATGCTTCACGACAGCTTAAACCCCATGAGTTGAATTATGCCACGCATGATTTGGAGTTAGTAGCTGTAGTGCATGCATTGAAGACATGGAGACATTTTCTTATTGGAAATCATTGTGAGGTGTACACGGATCACAAGAGTTTGAAGTACATTTTCACGCAGAAGGAGTTGAATCTCAGGCAAAGGAGATGGTTAGAGCTCATCAGGGATTATGATATGAGATTGCAGTATCACCCCGGAAAGGCTAACGTAGTAGCTGACGCGTTGAGCCGTAAGAGCCATGTCAATACACTCATGACCGCAGGACTGCCAAAGGAGTTAGCCGAGGACTTTTGCGAACTATGTTTGGAGATAGTTCCGAGAGGCTATGTAGCAACATTGGAAATTCAGTCGACTTTGATGGATAAGATCAGAGAAGCTCAGAAAACCGACAAGGAAATTGCTGAGATAAAGGAGAAGATGAGCAAAGGAAAAGCTAAGGGATTTCGTGAGGATGAGCATGATACCTTATGGTTTGAAGACCGTGTTTATGTGCCCAATGACCCCAAGATCAGGAAGTTGATTTTGCAAGAAGCCCATGATTCGCCGTATTCGATTCACCCAGGTAATACCAAGATGTACTTGGATTTGAAGGAGACTTTCTAGTGGACCGGAATGAAGAAGGCTATTGCAGAGTATGTAGCAGTTTGTGATGTATGTCAGAGAGTAAAGGCAGAGCATCAGAAGCCAGCAGGGTTGTTGCAACCATTGCCAATACCCGAATGGAAATGGGATAAGCTAGGCATGGATTTTATCACAGGATTGCCCAGGACTCGTTCAGGCTATGACTCGATTTGGGTTGTAGTCGATTGTTTGACGAAGGTAGCTTATTTCATTCCAGTGAAGACCACTTACACCAGTGCCAAGTTGGCCAAGATATATATGACCATGATCGTATGTTTGCATGGAGTTCCAAGGAGCATTGTATCAGATAGAGGAACCCAGTTTACCTCAAAGTTCTAGAATCAGTTGTACAAAACTTTGGGTACCAGGCTAGAGTTCAGTACAGCTTTTCATCCGGAGACAGATGGACAGACCGAGAGAGTCAATCAGATTTTGGAGGATATGCTGAGAGCTTGTGCACTAGATTACGGATATAGTTGGGATGACAATTTGCCATATGCAGAGTTCTCTTACAACAACAGTTATCAATCCAGTTTGAAGATGGCCCCTTTCGAAGCCTTATATGGAAGAGGTGCAGAACCCCGTTGTCTTGGAATGAAGTTGGAGACCGTCAGTTGTTTGGACCGGATTTGATTAAGGAGTCTGAACGGAAAGTGAAGTTGATTCGCGACAGGCTCAAGGTAGCCCAGTCCAGGCAGAAAAGCTACGCAGATGCAAAACGCAAGGAGACTGTTTACGAAGTCGGAGATAGAGTTTATCTTCGTGTATCTCCACTTCGAGGAGTTAAGCGTTTTGGTGTTAAAGGAAAGTTAGCGCCACGCTTTGTGGGACCATACAAAGTTTTGGAACGTATGAGAGAGGTTGCCTACAAGTTGGAATTGCCTGAGGGATTGTCAGGAGTTCACAATGTATTCCACGTTTCCCAGTTGAAGAAATGCCATGCAGAGATGGCTGATATACCGCTGAGAGATACAGTGCCACTAGAGGCAATTCAGTTGGACAGTGATTTGACCTATGAGGAGAAACCAGTTAAGATTCTTGAATATGCCAGCCGAGTCACCCGCAGCAAGGTTATCAAGTTTTGTAAAGTTCAGTGGAGCCACCACACCGAGGATGAAGCCACCTATGAACGAGAGGAAGATTTGCTGAAGGACCACCCTCACCTATTTTCTAGCCAACCTGAATCTCGACGGCGAGATTCATCTTAAGGGGGTAGGTATGTAACATCCCAAATTTTTAATTTGGAATTTTATACATAGATCATCATTGCATACCATATTTTATTGCATTTTGGTTTGATCCTAGAAATTTTACGCAACTCAAGGACCCACGGAGAGAGTTGGGAATTTCGATATTTTCATATTGGAGTTTTCTCAAATTTTGGAAAATAGGATCATTTGATTTTATTTATTTTATCTTCAATTATTTCAATCATAAAAATAAGAGAGAGGGAATAAAATGACTTTCCCAAAATAAAGAAATAATGAGGATTTAATAAAAAAATCAAATAAGATTTATTTTGATGTTTTTGCTATTTTATTTGAATTTAGGAAAATTTGCATGATTTTCAAAAATGCATTTTAGACCCAAAAATGTTCATCTTGTTCTAAATATTTTATTTTGGACGATGAAAATTTATTTTGGTGTTTTTAGATTTTTATTTAATTTTCAGATTTTTTCTCTTCGGCGAAATTATTTAAAAAAAAGCCATACCGACCGGGCCGGCTCACTGAGCCAGCCGGCCTGCCTCGCCCGCCGCCTTCCTCCCACTGACGCCAGAGTCCGGTCGGACTCTGCCTCCGCTTGCCCCTCCCCTGCCGCCTGAGGCCCCCCTTTAAATTTCCGGCCGGGGCCCCCTTGGGACCCCAAGCATGCCGCCGCCGCCTCCCGCCGCCTCGTGGCGCCGCCCGCCACACCACCCCACCCACCACCGAGCCACCCCGAACCACCCCACCGGAGAAAGCTCGCCGGAGGTATCACCCGAGCCGCCGCCGACGCCGTTTTTTTTAGAAAAACCACTTCGGTTTTTTTAGAAAAAACCCTAGATTTTTTTTAATTTTTTTATTAGATCGGTTTTTCGATTTATTTATTTAGCGAGCGTTCACTCATTCGTTCGTTTTAACGAACGCGTTCTTCGTTTAGATCCAGATAACGAACGCTCGTTCATTAATCTGCTTGTCGTTTTTCTTTTCTCAGATTTATTCCACGATTTTTCTGATCGCGATTTTCGTTTTAGTTTATCTTTTCGCTCGTTCATCGGAATTAGGCGATTCAAGCGCCTAGAGTTTCGTATTGAAACCCTCCTTCCGAATAATCTACTCAAACAAGATTTTGCTTCTGTAAAATTTGACTTAGGTCCAGATTAGTAAAGGAAGCTCGTTTCTTTCGCCGTTTGAGTTTTGTTTCTTCGTTCGATTTGATTCTTTTTGAAAACCGGAGTTCTTAAGATGAATTTTCTGGTTAGATCTCTTATTTGAGTTTTATCTGTGCATTAGATGAGTACTTATTGTATTCTTGTTTGTTTGTTTGCTTGTGATAGAGTACCCGGATTGCGCCGCTTGCTATTTCAAATACCTAGGTTTCGCAGATCATCAGCAAGGCAAGTAACACTTTGATCATACTTCTTTATTACCTAGTTTTTATGCATTAGATCAATCCTCAAACAATTGCATGATTAGGATCTGATTAATATGTGGGTTTTGGGAAGTAGATGAGGTAGTACCTATTACCTGTTTTATTATCAAACCCTTGGGAGTTACTTTTACGTTTGCTTATTATGCCATGCTATGCTAGTAGACGTGGATTGGGTGAGTGTTTCCTTGATAGATGTGAGATTGTTTATTAATGGTTTATTTAAGGTGGCAACTTCAATACACATCTGGGTGGAGTGAGGTACCTGGGTATTCCAGGATTGCCTGTTTGTTTTTGGACCGCCACCCAGGCTCAAAGGGATCATAAGATTATTCATGCTAGAAACTTCCGTGTGCAGCCACATGCTATTATGGGCTCTAGCATAGTTGATTAAGTCGTGCAAACTCTTAGAATGGTAGACTAGCAGATGTAGGGGATGTAGGTTGGTACGGTCTACCCATCGTAAGGTGCTAGCGCTTGTGAAAGACTATGTCTCGGTCATCCGTTTCTCAAACACCATGTAGTGCGAGAATCCCAACGGAGGAGATCGAGTCATGTGGGGAAAAGTGCGCAACCTCTGCAGAGTGTATAAACTAATCATGATTAGTCGTGTCACCGGTTATGGACATTTTGAGTATCTAGTACCTAGATTATCATGTGAATCTCATCACGTTACTCTAATTAATATTGTTGGGTTTGTTTAATGATGTTACTTAATTGGGATTGAGAATGCTCTCAACCATTCTCAATGTTTAACAACCACCATGATAGTTAAGTGAATTTATTCCATTGCAGTAGGGAAAAACTGGCTTTATGCAAAACAGTAACCATAGAGCTTTCCACCAGCCATATATGCATGTAGTATAGCTTTATTCTTTCATTACTCTCTATGTGTTACTTTGCCAACATATTCCATGTGCTAACCCGTTTTCAGGCTGCAACGTTCATGTTGCAGACTTTTCAGATGACGAGTAAGATGCCTTAGGATCGTGGTTCTATACTCAGTGATGCCGTTGGAGTTGATGGACTCACTTATTTTCCAAGCCTTCCACTGTTATCGTTATTAGATGGCCTTAAGCCATATTTATTGTAATAAGTTCTCTTTGGAGACATTCAATGTAACAAGTGTGTGATTGCTACTCTTTTATAAATCCTTCAAATCATATGCGGTCAAAGACATCGATCCAGGATGACAACGATGCACAGAGATCGTATTTGAGGTATGGTCGCTACAAGATGGTATCAGAGCACACGCTGACTGTAGGATACGACCACTAAGCTAAAGCCCTAGATCACTACTCTCTCTTCTCATTCTAACTCCTCATCTTTTCTACTCTTCTAGGATGGCGGATGCAAGGAACAAGTTCATGCAACGGATGAAGATACACCCTTTGGACGACACCTGAAGGAAGTTACCAAGTACCTAAAGTTCGGAGTACCAAGCTTCACCAGGACCTACAACGCCACTTTACTTGAAGAGGAGCGCTGGATGATTCAAGTTCAAGTTCCAGGAAAGATGTTCATGCCCGTCACTAAGCCCACAGAGTTTTCCTTTGATGCACCAACCTGGAGTCTAGGAAAGAGCATGGCAGCCCACATTACCATGGGACGTATTGGAGAAGTTTACCACAAGGAGCTTAAGGATACTACCTATCAGATTTGTTGGCGCCGAGATGAGCAATGGGAGATGATCGGCACCAGAAAGGACAAATCAATTGCAGCTTTCATCCAGGAGTCAAACCAGCACATTCGACGCCAGGAGAACCAGATGTGCGTAGGCATGATGGATCTGAAGAAGGCCATGACCAAGATCACGGAACTGGAGGAAGAACTCAAGTCTACACGCGATGGATATGAGGAGGAAATAGCAACGCTAGTCGAGAAAAATGAAGATCTGAAAAAGCTAAGAGTGTTCATGGGATTTCCAGCAACTGGAGAAGACGAAGATTGCACTTGTCCCGAGAACTACATCATCATCGACAACACCGACTCGGACCCGGATGATAGTGATGATGACTATGTTGATGAAGCTAGAGCAGATATCATGGAATCTTCATCGGAGCAGTTTTTCTAGTAGACCACCATAACAGTAGTAGTATTTTCCTCCATGTATCTAGTATAGTTCGAGCACTTTTGTAACGATAGATAGACCGTTGTATGCCCTTGCTTGTTTGAATGAAGTGTTTTGATTGAAATTGTCTCATGTGCATATGGGTAGTGTTTTCCCTCTAGACCTCATTCTATTCTCAGATTCTCATCTTTTCTAAACCCTCGATGCCTCTCGAGGCGTGACAACGGATTTGCTTTCCCACCGGAGCTCACCCAGTTGATCCAAAGTGCAGTAATGCATTGATGCGTATACTAGTCCGTAATCGTAATCAGGGGAACAACAACAACAACAAAAATCCACCACCGCCACCACTTGTTGATCACTTAACCTGTTTCCTTAGGCTGAATCCGCAGGTGTTTTCCAGTAGCACCGAGCCGATTGTTGCAGATGATTGGCTTCGCAAGACAGCCAGAGAGTTGTACACTGCAGGATGCACAGATCCAGGGATGACACTGATGCACAGATATCAGACTGTTTGAGGTCCGGTCGCTACAGACCTAGTGCATCATCATAACTGAGGTATCTTGAGTTTCCCTACAAGTAATTGGATCTCATATGGAGATGTTTAGTGAAGTAGAATGGAAAAAATCGAGTGCAACCACACAAGAACTTGTCCGTAACTATCGTTCGAAATCAAATTTGCGCAGTGTTAACTGAAACATGGATATCTGACTCATACGAAGTCCATTTTGGCTCCACAAGTAGTCAAAACGTCTGTGACGACCATATTCTTCAAAGGGTTCTTTATAGGGAACTTTTGGAGAACGTTTCTTAAGGAGTTCGTTCAGAAACTTGTATAGAAACTTTCTTAATAAGCACTCGACAAACGCATTTCGAGAACATACACAAAGTCCCAGCTATGGACCTAGTGCATCATCATAACCGAGGTCTCTTGAATTTCTCTACAAGTAATTTGATCTCATATGGAGATGTTTAGTGAATTAGAATGGAGAAAATCAAGTGCAATTACACAAGAACTAGTCTGTAACTGTCGTTCGGAATCAGTTTTGCGCAGTGTTAACTAAAACATGGATATCTGACTCATATGGAGTCCGTTTTGGCTCCACAAGTAGTCCAAACATTTGTGACGACCAGATGCTTCAAAGGATTATTTCATAGGGAACTTTTGGAGAACTTTTCTTAAGGAGTTCGTTCAGATACTTGTATAGAAACTTTCTTAATGAGCACTCGACAAACGCATTCCAAGAACATACACAAAGTCCCAGCTATGGACCTAGTGCATCATCATAAACGAGGTCTCTTGCATTTCCGTACAAGTAATTGGATCTCATATGGAGATTTTTAGTGAATTAGAATGGAAAAAATCGAGTGCAACTACACAAGAACTTGTCCGTAACTGTCGTTCGGAATCAGTTTTGCGCAGTGTTAACTGAAACATGGATATCTGACTCATACGAAGTCCGTTTTGGCACCACAAGTTGTCAAAATGTCTGTGACGACCATATGCTTCAGAGGATTCTTTCATAGGGAACTTTTGGAGAACGTTTCTTAAGGAGTTCGTTCAGAAACTTGTATAGAAACTTTCTTAATGAGCACTCGACAAACGCATTTCGAGAACATACACGAAGTCCCAGCTATGGACCTAGTGCATTGTCATAACTGAGGTCTCTTGCAATTCCCTACAAGTAATTTGATCTCATATGGATATGTTTGGTGAATTAGAATGGAAAAAAATCAAGTCAACTACACAAGAACTAGTCTGTATCTGTCGTTCGGAATCAGTTTTGCGCAGTGTTAACTAAAACATGGATATCTGACTCATACGGAGTCCGTTTTGGCTCTTCAAGTAGTCAAAACGTTTGTGAAGACCAGATGCTTCAAACTAATCTTTGATAGGGAACTTTTGGAGAACTTTTCTTAAGGAGTTCGTTCAGAAACTTGTATAGAAACTTTCTTAATGAGCACTCGACAAACGCATTTCGAGAACATACACAAAGTCCCAGCTATGGACCTAGTGCATCATCATAACCGAGGCCTCATGAATTTCCCTACAATTAATTGGATCTCATATGGAGATGTTTAGTGAATTAGAATGGAAAAAATCGAGTGCAACTACACAAGAACATGTCCGTAACTGTCGTTCGGAATCAGTTTTGTGCAGTGTGAACTGAAACATGGATATCTGACTCATACGAAGTCAGTTTTGGCTCCACAAGTAGTCAAAACGTCTGTGACGACCATATGCTTCAAAGGATTCTTTCATAGGGAACTTTTGGAGAACGTTTCTTAAGGAGTTCGTTCAGAAACTTGTATAGAAACTATCTTAATGAGCACTCGACAAACACATTTCGACAACATACACAAAGTCCCAGCTATGGACCTAGTGCTTCATCATAACTGAGGTCTCTTGCAATTCCCTACAAGTAATTGGATCTCATATGGAGATGTTTAGTGACTTAGAATGGAAAAAATCAAGTCAACTACACAAGAACTAGTCTGTAACTGTCGTTCGGAATCAGATTTGCGCAGTGTTAACTAAAACATGGATATCTGACTCCTACGGAGTCCGTTTTGGCTGCACAAGTAGTCAAAACGTTTGTGAAGACTAGATGCTTCAAAGATTCTTTCATAGGGAACTTTTAGAGAACTTTTCTTAAGGAGTTCGTTCAGAAACTTGTATAGAAACTTTCTTAATGAGCACTCGACAAACGCATTTCAAGAACATACACAAAGTCCCAGCTATGCACCTAGTGCATCATCATAACCGAGGTCTCTTGCATTTCCCTACAAGTAATTGGATCTCATATGGAGATGTTTAGTGAAGTAGAATGGAAAAAATCGAGTGCAACTACACAAGAACTTGTCCGTAACTGTCGTTCGGAATCAGTTTTGCGCAGTGTTAACTGAAACATGGATATTTGACTCATACGAAGTCTGTTTTGGCTCCACAAGTAGTCAAGACGTCTGTGACGACCATATTCTTCAAAGGATTCTTTCATAGGGAACTTTTGGAGAACGTTTCTTAAGGTGTTTGTTCAGAAACTTGTATAGAAACTTTCTTAATGAGCACTCGACAAACGCATTTCGAGAACATACACAAAGTCCCAGCTATGGACCTAGTGCATCATCATAACCGAAGTCTCTTGCATTTCCCTACAAGTAACTGGACCCCATATGTGGAGCCAAAACAGACTCCGTATGAGTCAGATATCCATGTTTCAGTTAACACGGCGCAAAACTGATTCCGGAGGACAGTTACAGACTAGTTCTTGTGTAGTTGCATTCTATTTTTTCCATTATACTTCACTAAACATCTCCATATGAGATCCAATTACTTGTAGGGAAATGCAAGAGACCTTGGTTATGATGATGCACTAGGTCCATAGCTGGGACTTTGTGTATGTTCTCGAAATGCGTTTGCCGAGTGCTCATTAAGAAAGTTTCTATACAAGTTTCTGAACGAACTCCTTAAGAAAATTTCTCCAAAAGTTCCCTACGAAAGAACCATTTGAAGCATATGGTCGTCACAAACATTTTGACTACTTGTGGAGCAAAAACGGACTCCGTATGAGTCAGATATCCATGTTTCAGTTAACACTTCACAAAACTGATTCCGAACGATAGTTACGGAATAGTTCTTGTGTAGTTGCACTCGATTTTTTCCATTCTACTTCACTAAACATCTCCATATGACGCCTAATTACTTGTAGGGAAATGCAAGATACCTCGGTTATGATGATGCAATAGGTCCATAGCTGGGACTTTGTGTATGTTCTCGAAATGCGTTTGTCGAGTGCTCATTAAGAAAGTTTCTATACAAGTTTCTGAACGAACTCCTTAAGAAAAGTTCTCCAAAAGTACCCTATGAAAGAATCCTTTGAAGCATCTCGTCATCACAAACATTGTGACTACTTGTGGAGCCAAAACGGACTCCTTATGAGTCGATATCCATGGTTCGCTTAACACCGCTACCAAACCGATTCCCATTTACGCTATGCAGACTAGTTCTTGTGTAGTTGCATTCTATTTTTTCCATTCTACTTCACTAAACATCTCCATATGAGATCCAATTACTTGTAGGGAAATTCAAGAGACGTCGGTTATGATGATGCACTAGGTCCATAGCTGGGACTTTGTGTATGTTCTTGAAATGCGTTTGTCGAGTGCTCATTAAGAAAGTTTCTTTACAATTTTCTAAACGAACTCCTTAAGAAAAGTTCTCCAAAAGTCCCCTATGAAACAATCCTTTGAAGCATCTGGTCGTCACAAACGTTTTGACTACTTGTGGTGCCCAAACGGACTCCGTATGAGTCCGATATCCAAGTTTCAGTTAACACTGCACAAAACTGATTCCGAACGACAGTTACGGACTAGTTCTTGTGTAGTTGCACTCGATTTTTTCCATTCTACTTCACGAAACTTCTCCATATGAGGTCCATTTACTTGTAGGGAAATGCAAGAGACCTCGGTTATGATGATGCACTAGGTCCATAGCTGACTCCTTGTGTATGTTCTCGAAATGCGTTTGTCGAGTGCTCATTAAGAAAGTTTCTATACAAGTTTCTAAACGAACTCTGTCGGTGTCAAAACCGGCGGATCTCAGGTAGGGGGTCCCGAACTGTGCGTCTAGGCGGATGGTAACAGGAGACAAGGGACACGATGTTTTTACCCAGGTTCGGGCCCTCTCGATGGAGGTAAAACCCTACTCCTGGTTGATTGATATTGATGATATGGGTAGTACAAGAGTAGATCTACCACGAGATCAAGGAGGCTAAACCCTAGAACTAGCCTATGGTATGATTGTTGTTCGTCCTACGGACTAAAGCCCTCTAGTTTATATAGACACCGGAGAGGGCTAGGGTTACACAGAGTCGGTTACAATGGTAGGAGATCTACATATCCGTATCGCCAAGCTTGCCTTCCACGCCAAGGAAAGTCCCATCCGGACACGGGACAAAGTCTTCAATCTTGTATCTTCATAGTCTTGGAGTCCGCCGATGATGATAGTTCGCTACCCAGACACCCCTAGTCCAGACTCCTCAAGAGCCCTCGAACCAGGCTTCAATGACGACGAGTTAGTCCCGCGCATATTGTCTTCGGCATTGCAAGGCGGGTTCCTCCTCCGAATAATTCATAGAAGATTTTGAACACCCGGATAGTGTCCGGCTCGGCAAAATTAATTCCACATACCACCATAGAGAGAACAATATTTACACATGTTCAATCTGCTGACGTACTTCGCGACGTGACGTCACACCACGGCCAAGCCTTTACTCGAATAGTTGTTATTGTCCCACCTCAGCGTGTTTAGCGAAGCGGTTTCCTTGGCACGTCTTGTCAAAGCAGAGATCGTGTCCCCTTATTCCAGGATTTCTCATCAATACGGACGTGGGTAACCCAACCGCGCCCGTTGGTACGCCCCCTCCATCGAAGGCGAGTCCCGAACAGTTACGGGGACGACTCTTGGTATTCAACCTCTTTATAACGAGACAAAGGCATGTTCCTTTTCTTCAATCTTCAATCGAATCTGCCCCTCTCCCCGAGTTCCAACACCTAAGGCTCCAGATTCAGGCGCTACGGACCTTCGGCAATGTCCAGCTCCGACCTACAGGGCCGGTGGATGCCTTCTTCCGTCACGGAAGAAGATGTGCTAAAGCTGAGAGACGCCAGGTATCTAACCGGCGAAATTTCGCATAGGCTGCCCGCCCAGGGGCAAGTCATTCCCACTCCCGAGCCTGGTGAGAGCATGGTGTTCCTATCTCACCTCCGTCGGGGTTTAGTCTTCCCGATGGACACCTTCGTGAGGGGGCTCATGTTTCATTATGGGCTGGAATTCCATGAGTTGGATCTGGAGTCCATCCTCCACATCTCATCGTTCATTGTCGTATGCAAAGCCTTCCTCCACACCACTCCTCACTTCGGATTGTGGCTCAAGACCTTCAACGTGGAGCCGAAGATGATTGAGGAGCGGCAGCCCAAGTGCGGAGGGGCAGTTATAAGCAAGAGAGCTGACGCCCCGTGGCCCGAGGGCTGTTTTCAAAAAGAGCTCAGTTTGTGGCAACATGAGTGGTTCTACATCACCGCTCCCAGGGGCACCAGATGGGTGGTGCCACCTGCCTTTCGCTTGGGCCCTCCACAACGGCTAGCGTCATGGGTCAACAATGGGCTTGACTGGGGGCCGTCCAAGGACGTGCCATTATTGCAGGGCCGTATTCAAGACCTCCAAGAGAGGGAGATCAATCTGGTTGTAGTGGCGCAGGTCATGCTGATTCGGCGCCTACGCCTCCAGAACGCCGCCCCCGCCTGTGGGAATTCAATCCGGAGGGACCGCGAGCTCTCCAACACTTCCTGGGCGCGACTCCTGTGGAGATGTATAAACTGTTCTTCGGATCACAAGAGATGTATCCGGACTTGACCGAGGACGCAGGCTTGAGCTGCAATCGCCCGGATACTCAAGTAAGTAGTCCTGCGTCCGAACATGCTGTCCGTACATTTATCATAAACTTGCCCTTTAACCAGCTATCCCTTGAACAGGAGTGGATAGCAAAAGCAAAACTGATACGGTGTCCGGCCCCCCTCCCTGAGATCACACCGGATCCCGTGTTAGCCAAGATGCTGGAGGCTGCGCCTTTGGAAGAGGGCGAAGGGGAAAATAGGAAAACTACCGCCTCCGCTAAGGAGGCTCTCATGAAAGGGGGGATCGAGAATCCCTCCCTCCAGGGGGAGAAAAGGACCGCTTCTGAAGATCCGGAGGCCAAGGCCTCAAAGCGGGGGAAGAAATCTTCACCAGAGGGTCCTGCGCCAGGAGAAGCCCCGGCCGCACTATTTCCCCAAGGGAATCAGCCCTCCAGCGAGCCGTAAGTAGAAAGGGGAGCTTTGTAATAAAGGACATCCCTGTTTTTATTTCTGAAGATAACCGAAGTTTTTACCTTGTAGTTCAGATCTCAGCCCTTCGCAGCAGAGCTCATCTTCGGGGGATCTACGTCCGGAGATGATGGAGAGCGAAACGCCTCCATCTGCCGCACCGTCAGGCGGGGTGGATGACCCTGAGGTGTTGTCGCGGAGGGTCTCCCTGAGTTCGGTGGGGCCGGAGAGTTCGGCACCAACTGGTGTACGGCTGGAGGAGCTGAAGGATCTGCTCGGGCGGGCGTCTATCCTAGAAGATCACCGTACGTTGATGATGTTGGAAATATGCCCTAGAGGCAATAATAAAAGGATTATTATATTTCAATGTTCATGATAATTGTCTTTTGTTCATGCTATAAATGTATTATCCGGAAATCGTAATACACACGGTGAACACTTAGACCCAATGAGTCCCTAGTGAGCCTCTAGTCGACTAGCTCACAGATCAATAGATAGTCATGGTTTCTGACTATGGACATTGGATGTCGTTGATAACGGATCACATCATTAGGAGAATGATGTGATGGACAAGACCCAATCATAAGCATAGCATAAAAGATCGGATAGTTCGCTTGCTAGAAGCTTTGCCAATGTCAAGTATCTATTCCTTCGACCATGAGATCGTAACTCCGGTTACCGTAGGAGTGCCTTGGTGTATCAAACGTCACAACGAATCGGGTGACTATAAAGGTGCATTACGGTATCTCCGAAAGTATCATTGGGTTGACACGGATCGAGATCGGGATTTGTCACTCCGTATGACGGAGAGGTATCTCCGCCCACTCGGTAATGCATCATCATGATGAGCTCAATGTGACCAAGGTGTTGGTCACGGATCATGTATTACGGAACGAGTAAAGTGACTTGCCGTAACGAGACTGAACAAGGTTTTGGGATACCGACGATCGAAGTCTCGGGCAAGTAACGCATCGATTGACAAAGGGAATTGCATATGTGGTTTGATCGAATCTCGACATCGTGGTTCAACCGATGAAATCATCGAGGAGCATGTGGGAGCCAACATGGATATCCAGATCCCGCTGTTGGTTATTGCCCGAGAGTCGTCTCGGTCATGATCAAGGTGTCTCCGAGCCCGTAGGGTCTACACACTTAAGGTTCGGTGACGCTAGGGTTAGTAGGAAGTCAAGTATGTGACCACCGAATGTTGTTCGGAGTCCCGGATGAGATCCCGGACGTCACGAGGAGTTCCGGAAGGGTCCGGAGGTAAAGAATAATATATAGGAAGTGGTGTTTCGCCATCGGAAAGTTTGGGGTTACGGAAAGCACCGGACCACCGGAAGGGTCCCGGGGGTCCACCGGGTGGGGCCACCTATCCCGGAGGGCCCCATGGGCCAAAGGGGGAAAGGAACCAGCCCACAGGGGCTGGTGCGCCCCAGGCCCACCTCGCGCCTAGGGTTGAAACCCTAGGGGGGGGCGCCCACCGGCTTGGGGGCACTCCACCCCTTGTTGCCGCGCCCCTCGGAGATTGGATCTCTCAGGCCGCCACCCCTTGGGGGCCTATATAAAGGGGGGGAGGGAGGGGGGCTGCTGGACACTACTCCCAAGGCGCAGCCCCTCCCCTCCCCAACACATCTCCTCCTCCGTAGAGCTTGGCGAAGCCCTGTCGGAGTACTGCTTCTCCACCATCACCACGCCGTCGGCTGCCGGTGGAGCTGTCTTCCTCAACCTCTCCTTCCCCTTGCTGGATCAAGAAGGAGGAGACGCCGCTCGTCTCCGCACGTGTTGAACGCGGAGGTGCTGTCCGCTCAAGACTTGGCATCGGTGATCTGAATCACGCTCGAGTACGACTCCATCATCACCTTGCAAGCTTCGCACGCGATCTACAAGTGGTATGTAGATGCAAACTCTCTCCGCTACTCGCTGCTTAGATGAACTCATAGATGGATCTTGGTGAAGCCGTAGGAAAAATTTTAATTTTCTCGCAACGCTCCCCAACAAAGGGCATCATGAGCCAGGTTTATGCGTAGTTCTCTAATGCACGAGTAGAACACAATTTGTTGTGGGCGCTGATCTTGTCATCTTACTTGCCTCTACTAGTCTTTTCTTGCTCAACGGTATTGTGGGATGAAGCGGCCCGACCAACCTTACACGTGACGCCACGTGAGACCGGTTCCACCGATCGACATGCACTAGTTGCATAAGGTGGCTGGCGGGTGTCTGCTCTCCCACTTTAGTTGGAGCGGATTCGATGAACAAGGCCCTTATGAAGGGTAAATAGAAGTTGACAAAATCACGTTGTGGTGATTCGTAGGTAAGAAAACGTTTTGCTAGAACCCAATCGCAGCTACGTAAAAGATGCAACAACAACTAGAGAACGCCTAACTTGTTTTTGCAGCGATTGATCATGTGATGTGATATGGCCGAAGTTGTGATGAATGATGAATTGTGATGTATGAGATCATGTTCTTGTAATAGGATTCACGACTTGCATGTCGATGAGTATGACAACCGCAGGAGCCATAGGAGTTGTCTTTATTTTTGTATGACCTGCGTGTCATTGAAGAACGCCATGTAAACTACTTTACTTCATCACTAAACGCGTTAGTCATAGAAGTAGAAGTAGTCGCTGGCGTGACAACTTCATGAAGACACGATGATGGAGATCATGATGATGGAGATCATGGTGTCAAGCCGGTGACAAGATGATCATGGAGCCCCGAAGATGGAGATCAATGGAGCTTGATGATATTGGCCATATCATGTCACAACTATATAATTGCATGTGATGTTTATTATGCTTTTACATCTTGTTTACTTAGGATGACGGTAGTAAATAAGATGATCCCTTATAAAATTTCAAGAAGTGTTCTCCCTAACGTGCACCGCTGCTACAGTTCGTCGCTTCTAAGCACCACGTGATGATCGGTGTGATGGATCCTTACGCTCACATACAACGGGTGTAAGACAGTTTTACACAATAAAACACTTAGGGTTAACTTGACGAGCCTAGCATGTGCGGACATGGCCTCGAACACGGAGACCGAAAGGTCGAACACGAGTCGATGGAAGATACGATCAACATGAAGATGTTCACCGACGATGGCTAGTCCGTCTCACGTGATGATCGGACACGGGCTAGTCGACTCGGATCGTAACACTTAGATGACTAGAGGATGTCTAATCTAAGTGGGAGTTCATAATTTGATTAGAACTTTATTATCATGAACTTAGTCTAAAACCTTTGCAAATATGTCTTGTAGATCAATGGCCAACGCTAATGTCAACATGAACTTCAACGCTTCCTAGAGAAAACCAAGCTGAAAGATGATGGCAGAACTATGTGGATCGGGTCCGAAACCGAGGATCATCCTCATAGCTGCCAGAAGCAATATGTCCTAGAAGGACCGCTAGGTGCCGCTCCGCCCCTCGAGAACCAAGACGTTATGAACGCTTGGCAAACTCGTCTTGATGATTACTCCCTCGCTCGGTGCGGCATGCTCTACAGCTTAGAACCGGGCTCCAAAAGCGTTTTGAGCATCACGGAGCATATGAGATGTTCAAGAGCTGAAACTAGTTTTCCAAGCTCATGCCCGGTCGAGATATGATGTCTCCGACAAGTTCTATAGTTGTAAGATGGAGGAGAACAGTTACTCGGTGAACACATCTTGAAGATGTCCGGGTTGCACGACGATGACCCAGCTTGAACATTAACCTCCTGATGAGGCGGTCATCGACAGAATCCTCGATCGCTCCCACCAAGCTACAAGAGCTTTGTGATGAACTACAACATGCGGGGATGGTAAAGACCATTCTGAAGTGTTCTCGATCATCAAGTCAGCAGAGGCTGAAATCAAGAAAGAACATCAAGTGTTGATGGTCAATAAGACCACTAAGTTCAAGAAGGGCAAGGGTAAGAAGAACTTCAAGAAGGACGGCAAAGATGTTGCCGCGCCCGTAAGCCTCGCTGCCGGAAGAAGTCAAAGAATGGACCCAAGCACGAGACCGAGTGCTTTTATTGCAAGGGAAGGGGCACCGAAGCGGAACTGCCCCAAATACTTAGCGGATAAGAAGGCCGGCAACACCAAAGGTATATTTGATATACATGTAATTGATGTGTACCTTACCAAGACTCGTAGTAACTCCCCGGTATTTGATACCGTGCCGTTGCTCACATATGTAACTCACAGCGGGAGCTGCGGAATAAACGGAGACCGGCGAAGGACGAGGTGACGATCTTGCCGAATGGTTCCGTGGTCGATGTGATCGCCGTCGCACGCTGCCTCTACATTTACCTACGGATTAGTTTTAAACCTCAATAATTGTTATTTAGTGCCAAGTTTGAGCATGAACATTGTATCCGGATCTCGCTTGATACGAGATGGCTACTCATTTAAGTCTGAGAATAATGGTTGTTCGATTTATATGAGAGATATGTTTTATGGTCATGCTCGATGGTCAATGGTTTATTCTTGATGAATCTCGAGCGTAATATTACACATGTTCATAGTGTGGATGCCAAAAGATGTAAGGTTGATAACGATAGTCCCACATACTTGTGGCATCGCCGCCTTGGTCACATTGGTGTCAAGCGCATGAAGAAGCTCCATGCTGATGGACTTTAGAGTCTCTTGATTATGAATCGCTTGACACATGCTAACCTTGCCTCTTAGGCAAAATGACCAAGACTCCGCTTCTCCGAACAATGGAGCGAGCAACCAACTTGTTGGAAATCATACATACCGATGTGTGCGGTCCAATGAGCGTTGAGGCTCATGGAGGATATCGTTATGTTCTCACTCTCACCGATGACTTAAGTAGATATGGGTATGTCTACTTAATGAAACACAAGTCTGAGACCTTGAAAAGTTCAAGGAATTTCAGAGTGAGGTAGAGAATCAACGTGACCGAAGATAAAGTTCCTACGATCGATCGTGGGGAGAATACTTAAGTCACGAATTTGGTACACACTTAAGGAAATGTGGAATCGTTTCACAACTCACGCTACCGAACACCTCAAATAAACGGTGTGTCCGAACGTCGAATCGCACTCTATTGGATATGGTGCGGTCTATGATGTCTCTTACCGATTTACCGCTATCATTTTGGGGATACGCCTAGAGACAGCTACATTCACTTTAAATAGGGCACCGCCTAAACCGCTGAGACGACACCGTATGAATTATGGTTTGGGAAGAAACCTAAGTCGTCGTTTCTAAAAGTTTGGGGATGCGATGCTTATGTCAAGAAACTTCAACCTGAAAAGCTCGAACCCAAGTCGGAAAAATGCGATTCATAGGATACCCTAAGGAAGCGTCGGGTATACCTTCTACTTAAGATCCGAAGGCAAGATCTTTGTTGCTAAGAATGGATGCTTTCTAGAAAAGAGTTTCTCTCGAAAGAAGTAAGTGGGAGGAAAGTGGAACTCGATGAAGTACTACCTCTCGAACGGGAAAGTGGTGCGGCGCAGAAACCGCTCTGTAATGCCCACACCAACCAAGAGGAAAACGTTGATGATGATCAAGGTACTTCGGATCAAGTTACTCTGAACTTCAAGGTCCACGAGGACACGCTCCGCACTGCAGTGGTACGGCAACCCTGTTATGGAAATCATGTTGCTAGACAACAATGAACCTTCGAACTATGAAGAAGCAATGGCGGGCCCGATTCCAAAAAATGGCTTGAGGCCATGAAACCGAGATAGAATCCATGTATGAAAACAAAGTATGGACTTTGACAGACTTGTTCGATGATCGGCGAGCGATAGAAAATAAATGGATTTTTAAGAAGAAGACGGACGCGGATGGTAATGTCACCATCTATAAAGCTCGACTTGTCGCTAAGGGTTATCGACAAGTTCAAGGGATTGACTACGACGAGACATTCTCCCGTAGCAAAGCTTAAGTCCGTCCAATCATGTTAGCAATTGCCGCATACTATGATTATGAGATATGGCAGATGGACGCCAAAACGGCATTCCTTAATGGACATCTTAAGGAAGAGCTGATATGATGCAGCCGGAAGGTTTTGTCGATCCTCGAACGCTAACAAAGTATGCAAGCTCCAACGATCCATTTATGGACTGGTGCAAGCATCTCGAGTTGGAACATTCGCTTTGATGAGATGATCAAAGCGTTTAGTTTATGCGACTTATGGAGAAGCTCGTTTATAAGAAAGTGAGTGGGAGCTCGTAGCATTTCTCCTATTATATGTAGATGACATACTCTTGATGGGAAATGATACGACACTCTGGACAGCATTAAGGCCTACTTGAACAAGTGTTTTTCAATGAAGGACCTTGGAGAAGTTGCTTATATATTAGGCATCAAGATCTATAGAGATAGATCGAGACGCCTCATAGGTCTTTCACAAAGCACATACCTTGATAAGATTTTGAAGAGGTTCAAAATGGATCAGTCCAAGAAGGGTTCTTGCCTATGTTACAAGGTGTGAGATTGAGCTCGCTCACCACCGACCACGGCAAAAGATAAAGAAGAGATGAGTGTCATCCCTATGCTTCAGCCATAGGATCTATTATGTATGCCATGCTGTGTACGCACTGATGTAAACCTTGCCGTAAGTTTGGTTGCAAGATACCAAAGTAACCCCGCAAGGAACACTGGACAGCGGTCAAGAATATCTGAAGCACCGAAAAGGACAAAGGACATGTTTCGCTTATGGAGGAGACGAAGAGCTCGTCAGAAGGGTTACGCCGACGCTAGCTTCGACTCAGATCCGATGACTCTAAGTCACAAACCGGATACGTGTATATGTTGAATGGTGGAGCAGTTAGCTGGTGCGGTGCAAGCGAGCGCCGTGGCGGGATCTACGTGAAGCGGAGTACATGGCAGCCTCGGAGGCAGCGCGATGAAGCGATTTGGGTGAAGGAGTTCATCACCGACCTAGGAGTCATACCCAACGCGTCGGGCCGATCAAACTCTTCGTGACAACACCGGAGCTATTGCTTCTAGCCAAGGAGCCTGTGTTTCACAAGAAGACCAGCACATCAAGCGCCGCTTCAACTCCATCCGTGAAAATGTTCAAGATGGAGACATAGAGATTTGCAAAGTGCACACGGATCTGAATGTCGCAGATCCGCTGACTAAACCTCTCGCGGCAAAACATGATCAACACCGTAACTCTATGGGTGTTCGATTCATCACAATGTAACTAGATTGGTGACTCTAGTGCAAGTGGGAGACTGTTGGAAATATGCCCTAGAGGCAATAATAAAAGGATTATTATATTTCAATGTTCATGATAATTGTCTTTGTTCATGCTATAAATGTATTATCCCGAAATCGTAATACACGTGTGAACACTTAGACCCAATGAGTCCCTAGTGAGCCTCTAGTCGACTAGCTCACAGATCAATAGATAGTCATGGTTTCTCGACTATGGACATTGGATGTCGTTGATAACGGATCACATCATTAGGAGAATGATGTGATGGACAAGACCCAATCATAAGCATAGCATAAAAGATCGGATAGTTCGCTTGCTAGAAGCTTTGCCAATGTCAAGTATCTATTCCTTCGACCATGAGATCGTAACTCCGGTTACCGAGGAGTGCCTTGGGTGTATCAAACGTCACAACGAATCGGGTGACTATAAAGGTGCATTACAGGTATCTCCGAAAGTATCTGTTGGGTTGACACGGATCGAGATCGGATTTGTCACTCCGCATGACGGAGAGGTATCTCTGGGCCCACTCGGTAATGCATCATCATGATGAGCTCAATGTGACCAAGGTGTTGGTCACGGATCATGCATTACGGAACGAGTAAAGTGACTTGCCGTAACGAGACCGAACAAGGTTTTGGGATACCGACGATCGAAGTCTCGCAAGTAACGCATCGATTGACAAAGGAATTGCATACGTGGTTTGATCAATCTCGACATCGTGGTTCAACCGATGAAATCATCGAGGAGCATGTGGGAGCCAACATGGATATCCAGATCCCGCTGTTGGTTATTGCCCGAGAGTCGTCTCGGTCATGATCAAGGTGTCTCCGAGCCCGTAGGGTCTACACACTTAAGGTTCGGTGACGCTTAGGGTTAGTAGGAAGTCAAGTATGTGACCACCGAATGTTGTTCGAGTCCTGATGAGATCCCTGACGTCACGAGGAGTTCGGAAGGGTCCGGAGGTAAAGAATAATATATAGGAAGTGGTGTTTCGCCATCGGGAAAGTTTCGGGTTCTGGCAAAAGCACGGACCACCGGAAGGGTCCGGGTCCACCGGTGGGGCCACCTATCCCGGAGGGCCCCATGGGCCAAAGGGGAAGGAACCAGCCCACAGGGGCTGGTGCGCCTCAGGCCCACCTCGCGCCTAGGGTTGAAACCCTAGGGGGGGGCGCCCACCGGCTTGGGGGCACTCCACCCCTTGGCCGCCGCCCCGGAGATTGATCTCGGGGCCGCCACCCCTTGGGGGCCTATAAAGGGGGAGGAGGGGGGCTGGACACTACTCCCAAGGCGCAGCCCTCCCTCCCAACACATCTCCTCCTCCGTAGAGCTTGGCGAAGCCTGCCGAGATCGCTTCTCCACCATCACCACGCCGTCTGCCGCCGGTGGAGCTGTCTTCCTCAACCTCTCCTTCCCCTTGCTGGATCAAGAAGGAGGAGACGCCGTCGTCCGCACGCGTGTGTTGAACGCGGAGGTGCTGTCCGCTCAGCACTTGGCATCGGTGATCTGAATCACGTTCGAGTACGACTCCATCATCACCTTGCAAGCTTCCGCACGCGATCTACAAGTGGTATGTAGATGCAAACTCTCTCCCGTTACTCGTTGCTTAGATGAACTCATAGATGGATCTTGGTGAAGCCGTAGGAAAAATTTTAATTTTCTGCAACGTTCCCCAACAGATGAGTACGGTGGTTGAAAGGATTTCATCCGCTGAGAGCGGGTTGCATGAGGCTGTCAGAAGTTTACTGACGGGGTTTGGGGTATGTGAAAATGATGTACCTTTTGACAGTTTTGCACATAGAATGCGCCCTGTATAGATAGTAG
>JAHHZJ010002626.1:0-30492 GCA_021437245.1 Aegilops speltoides
TCTGTTTAGTTAGCCATCATATATGTGAAATTGTGTCATGCTATCTGTTTGGTTAGACAACATAAATATGAATTATTTCATGCCCTCTTTTATTCCCCACTATCCATTGCATCATCTATCATACAATGTCTATACTTTCAATTAATTTTCTTGTTTATCAGCCATTTGAATTGGAGGCGTGATGGCGATATCTAAGGGAGTAACAACACGGTCTTGAGAAAAGATAGTGCTACGGTTGATGCAGATAAAACCACGGTTGTACTTGCCCAAGGACAGATCCACCACACATAACCCGAGACTCTATGATTGTACCCCTACCCGGTTGGACGAAGAACCAGCTACACCCTTCTAACTAACCCGGCGAGATAGTAACCCGTTCTAGTTGACACAACACCGTCTCCAAGACAGAGCACCCAAACACGAGCAGTTAGTAAGGGAACTGCAGTGCCCAAAGCACGAGGACCACCACTCCAAATCCCAACTCAACGCTTAAAGGAGAAGAAGATTTGTTCTCAGGTCAGGTTCTGTAGCTATGGTTCATACTGCTTTGCTCTTGCATTACTGTATTTACTCATACCAACTATTTTCAAATTTGAAGGATGGAATTGAAACTCCAATGGTGCAACAAGTATGTTTTAAACCTGTTTCTTTAACTAGTTTGCTGTTGTAACCTGCTCTATGTTGATTTCAGTTTCAATTGAATAAACAGTTATGTTCTCATGTCATGCACATTACAAGTGTTGTTATTGCTCTATAGTTACCCACACTTATATTACGACTATTACGCTTTGTCTTGAACAAATATTATTTGAGCTGTGTCTCTATCTTGATTTGGCAACAAAAATTAGAATGATATAGACCATAAAGTGACCATGGTACATAGATATATGTTTGTTTCATGTTGTTATCTGTCCACTTTACTACTTAACACATTTACCAAAATGAGTTTCATATACAACATAGTAAACATGTGATGTATGCCTTGTTTCTCTTTTAGAATGCGGACAAAATATTGGAGAAACGATGCAGCGTTATCCAATGGTAAAGGAAATGTCTGAGATAAGGTTCAAGATAGTGAGACATCCTGTTGGTCTCCAAGAAAGCTGATAAAAACTATCTTGGCGACGGTGAGGAACCCAAAAGTCTGTCTTCATGTAGTGTTAGATTCTTGGCCCTCTGGCACAAGCTCTTCAAACTCATTTGCTGAATCGGTTCGTCTTCTTGAGTCTCAACTTCAAGTTGAAAGACATCGATCGAGATGTCTTTTGACGAAGCCGAAGGGCGAGGAAGTCCTGCGAATTCAGATGCATATTTTACAGTGCGGCAACAAGCTTTGGAGGATTTAAGCGCCAAACAAGAAAGTTAATAATCTTGCTAAGCATCTTGCCGGCATTATGGGTACCAGGATATTGTTTCTTGAGATCTTACGAAGTGGTTTGATTACGGATTTGTTTCTTCGGCGTTTATTTGCTGGTCGCCAACTTTGACAACCGGTGTATATGATATGCTGCTTTGTTCCTATATTTGCACGGTGGTGAACTTTGATGCCAGTGGATGTAATATGTGTAATAGCCGTGATAGCCTAGCGTTAGTTGCTTGCTTATTTATTCCCTTTTGTCTTGTTTATTTTTTGCTTGTAATCATTCTTTGTTCTTTTCTCGATTTGCTAGTGGCTGCAACAACCTATTTTTAAAAACTAGGCCACAATAACCATGGGCTACTATTTACTGTAGTGACACTGGGCCTCCTACTGGTCGTAGAAACAGTGGGACTTCTACGGGCTGTAGAAACAATGGGCCTCCTATGGGCCGTAGAAGTAATGGGCCTTCTGCGAGCCGTATCATCAATGGGCCTTATACGGGCCATATGATCGATTGGCCAAACATGGGCCAAACAGACCGCATTATGGCCGTAAATGGTCTAGAGTTGGAATTGTCCGTTCATGGGCCGACCATAATGGGCCATCGTTAATAGGCCGTATTTGATGACGCTATGAAAACGGCCCAACTTATTAACGGACCACAAACGGGCCGACTGTAACCAAGGGCTGAATTTGGCCCACAAGCGAAAATAGCGATAGCAGACGTAAGTAAGCGAATCTTTGAAATGAGCCCAAGAATAAATGGGCTCGAGAAGGCGAAAGATAACATGGGGTTGAAATGGCCCAAGCAGAATAACGGGCCGTTAATGGGTATAAAGTGATACCTTTGTTCATCACGGGCGGTTCACCATGGGTCATTAATGGGTGTAAGTGATACCTTTGTTCATTACGGGCCGGTTCACCACGGGCGTTAATAGGCCAAAGTTACATAGGGCCTCATATGGGCGAAAGACGTCATGGTCCATACATGCGCCAGAAGTGAAAATGGGCTGGAATCATATTGGATGGCCCAGATGACGCTACTGGGTCTAATTCGGATAGGGCGTAACGAGCCTTTGGGTTAGCGGGCTGTAAATGGGCTATATGCGAACAGGCCGTTAACAGGCTTTCCATGGGCCGGCCCGCCACCTTTTGACCAAGTCAAACAGGCCGACCTTTTCACAGGAATGGGCCTCTGTTGGGCCGTGCCACGTGTCGACGTATCATAGGCGCCTTCCGCCCAATGAGTCGATGACATCTGTCCCAACGATGAGCCGACACGTGTTTCCTCCAGCCAATGATGATTTTACACGTGGAAAATCCCCATTGGTCGGGGTTGTTAATGGGTTATCGGATCCAAAACCCGACCCGATAGCTTAATGGCGTTCCGTTACGGTGGATGCCACGTGTCGGTCACCCTTGACGAAAGCACTTCCGTGACGCGCGATTTATCGTCATGGAAGTGGACACTTCCGTGATGATAATTTTGGTAATGTCATGGAACACTCCTACGACATCACAGGTATGACTATCTTGATTCTGTCATAAAATCGTCATGGATGTACATGCATGACAAAAAACGTGACCTACTGTGACAAACACGTATCATCACGGAAGTGTATTTTTTTGTAGTGTGGCCTGCGGGAGAAGAGATCACGTGGACTAATTTCAAGGACCAATTCCTCAAGTACCACATTCCAGCTGGTGTCGTGAAGGTCAAGCAACGCGAATTCCTTGGTCTCACTCAAGGAAGTCTGTTAGTAAGCGAATATTTGCACAAGTTCAACCATTTGGCACGTTATTGCCTCTATGATGTGGCCACGGAAGAAAGGAAGATCGACATGTTCCTTGGAGGATGAAATCAACACCTCAGGAGTGCTCTCTGCATGCTCGACTTTCCAGATTTTCAGTCTCTGGTGAACAAGGCCCTCATTGCAGAAAAGAGAGTACAAGCATGTGCAAGACAACTGACCCGCAAATAATGATCACAAGAGTAAATTCGAGCCGAAGAAGGACGGACAGCCCGTACAGAAGGCCCGTACCTGGCAACAGACTCAAGTGGAGTACAAACCAAATTTGCAGCAGAATGTGAACAAGACCACTACTCAAGTCAAGAATGTCGTGACCAGTCCAGTGCACGAGGAGCGTCAGCGGAACAACGCCTATTTTAATTGTGGACAGACCGGACATTATGCCAATCAGTGTCCCAAGAAGTCAAATGTCTCGTTCCGGCCGCAAGTCAATCACATGCGGCCATATCATACCCAGAAGATCGTCCAAGGGCAAGTTCATAACCTCTCCGCAGACAAAGCCCGGGAAAACCCCGAAGTTGTCATTGGTATGTTTCTAGTTAATAACATACCCGCAATAATTTATTTGACTCTGGGGCTTCCCACTCTTTTATTTCTCAGAGTTTCGTTACCCAAAACAAATTTCCTTGCTCGCTTTTGGGAAAAAGTATGCTAGTTCAATCCCCGGGATCCGTACTCAAAAGCAATCTAGTCTGCAAAAGTTTGGAAATTGGTGTCAAGGGACACTACTAGAGAAAAGCCTAGCAGCAGCGTGGGTTTTGGGCCTATCAATAGCGCGAGCAGGAGCGCTACTGATAAGGCGCTACAGCTAATGCTTAGCAATAGCGTCGGACCCCTTCTTTGCTAAATTGACTTAGTAGTAGCGCTTCTTCAGAACATCGCTACTGGTAATTAGTAGTAGCGCTTCTCCTCTCCCGCGCTACTACTATTATTTAGTATTTTATTTCTTTTCTATTTCATGTTGTATTCATACATCTTTACACAAGTTTTCATACAACAGGAATTTAGAGATTGTTTTTACATCATAATGAGTTATTACATCATGGGGTGAAAGAACGGTGGACTAGTTTCAAGTGGATGTTCATCCACTTGAAACTAATCCGCGGTTCTTTCACCCAATGATATAATAATATCATCATCATCATATCATTAACAACTTATCATCATAATACATCATTGTCATATAACACCTCCTCAAGATCATCGTTTTCATCATTGACATCACATAACACCTCCTCAAGATCATCATTATCAACTCTAACACATTACCACATAATAAACATATTGTACCTCATAGGACCTATTACATTCGATTAAGACCTACTACATTTTCTAAGGTAAAATAGCAAAAAACAAGATAGCCCCTGACTCTCCATTATGGAGAATGGATATTAGCCTGTCTCCAATTCTTGACTTTCGCTGAATGTTACTTCCAAGAACCTCCTTGCGAATGTCCATACATTTCTTCCATTCTTTGATGAACATGTGTTCACGGGTTTTAGAAATCCGATATGCAGGTGAGCTTAGTAGATTTACAGCGGTATGTTGAGGCGAGGCGACCATGCGAGACATCGGATGAGGCACACAATCCATCGGGAGTTTCTATTGAAAAACATAATAATAACCGTGAGTTAGCAATGATGTACTAGTTTTAGAAGTATGCAAAAGATGCACGGATGTCGTAATAGTAAAAAATCTTACGAGGTATCTCGGAGAAGTTATTGTGGTTCAACACATGCACTAGTGTACGTATTCACCATAATTTGGAGGAGTTCGATAATAGTCATTGTAATTCTCAAGAAGAGTACAAAATGCGATCGGATGATTTTTCTCCTTATGCGTTAATTGATTGCCATCGATTGTAGTGGGTTTTATCTACCATCTTCCGCAGATCTTGGAATAATCAAAATAAGCTGTCAATGGAAATAAGCTATCAACTATTTTGAAATAAACAATATAAATTAGTTAATAACTATGTTTGAGAAACTCACATAGCGGTACAATCGGAAGCGTATCAACAAGGACCCAAATGTCTATATTGTCTCCCTCGATGTCAGGATCACCAAGATCCATGGTGATAATCATACCCTCATAAAAACCATACATTTTGCGAAGTGCTTCCCAATTTTGGCAACCAAAATGGGTTACGCTCTGAGCATTGCACAGATTGACTTCAAAATCCATATCATGATGGGTCCTTAGGTGTATTTTCTTTGTTTCAAAATTTTCATGGTCTTCAAAACCCATCCTCTCCAAGACATAGCGTCTTGCATGGCATGGGATAAGCCAGTCGAATTGTAAAATATGAAAATTAGACGTTGAAATAGTTGAAGTCATGCTTAATTATGAAAAAAACACTTGTCGTTGTTGCGTACCGTTTCACAATCGAAGGTCTCCTCGAGCTTAATCTTTGAAGCGCCGATCTCGTCGGCCGAATGAACACATCGCACATACCTCGATCGTCGTGGCACTAGCTACAATCCCCCGGGAGATTGTCATCGTTCGAGTACGACATTTCCTACAATCATAATTCAAATATTAACTTGTACATATTCTAGCACAAGTCATGCCAGAATTAACGAAAAAATCCGGCATGACCTTTGCTAAAAAAGGACATATCGAGCGCCTAAAATTTGCCGGAACGAAAATTAATCAACACTCCGGCAAAACATAGGCCACTGGGAGATGTAAACTAAACATGAACGGCCACTTGGGCAACCACATATCCTATTTGAGCAACAACACAAGATATACAAGGATATTTAGCTGGTCTCACCTCGATGTCGGAGGGGGTCGGTGACTGGGACAACGGCGGGGATGTCGGAGGGGGTCGGTGACGGGGACGACGGTGGTCACCTGAAACCATATAAGTTATCACTAATACATCCCGAATAATTGCTTAAACTAAAAAATAACAACAAATATGACATATTCAACTAGTTTTATTTATTCAACTAGTTCTTACTAAATATAAACTTACTATAAATAGAAAAAAACTAGTTCTTTCTAAAAATAAAGTAGTTCAACTAGTTATATTAATTATCTTACTAAAAATACATTAGTTCTATTAATTCAACTAGTTCAACTAGTTTATTAATTTACTTACTAAACTAGTTCAACTACAACTAAAGTAGTTCAACTACCACTACTACTACTAAAAATCTAGTACTAACTAAGCAACATCTAGTACTAGCTATGAACCTAAATTAACATCTACTACTACTAAATCTAGTACTAACTAGTGGCAAGGGTGGGGCGACGGAGGTAGCTAGGGGCGGCGAGGTCGAGGCGGTGGGAGGAGGCTGCCGGAGGAGGAGGAGGCAGCGAGTGAGGAGGAGGCGGTGGCGGAGGAGGAGGCGGCCGTGGGTGGAGGAGGATGTGCAAGGAGGAGGAGGAGGGAAGGAAGGAGGAGTACCTCGGCGGACGGACGGACAGAAGGCGCGGCGATGCGGCAGCGATTCTGTGGCGAGTGAGAGTGTGAGTGAGAGGGCGGTCGTGTGGCGTGGGGATAAGGTAGGGATAGTTGTAGCGTTTGCCAAAAAGCGCTCAGACTAATCTGAATAGCGATGGCGCTGTTTAGTATAATCTTCATTGCTATAACTAAGAGGCGAGGTCATGGCAACTATAAAGTAGCGGCGTGTCACGGTGGGCCTTCTTGCTGTTTTCTGTCGTAGCGTTTTGTAAACTGCTGCTGCTAAATAGCAGTAGCGTGGTATTTTGAAGAGCGCTGCTGGTAAGATTCTGTGTATAGGCTTTTCCCTAGTAGTGGGAGTCCGTTTTCCAACTGCTTTGATAGTCATCGACTCTGCCATGGATGTTATTTTGGGAATGAATTGGTTGACCCAATATCAAATATGCATCAATTGTGCGACCCAGATGTCACTTTGACAAATCAGGAAGGGCGATCCATAAAATTTTATGCCTGCAAAGGCATACCCAAAAGAGAACTGGTCTTCACAGCAGTAGTCGAAGAATTGGATCTGAGTCCTGTGGTCAGTGAATTTCCCGATGTATTCCCTAAGGAATTACCCGGAATGCCTCTAGACAGAGAGCTTGAGTTTGCAATTGATCTTGCACCTGGAGATGCACCATTGTACAAAAAGTATTATCGAATGCCTTCATCCGAACTCGTGGAATTAAAGAAACAGTTGGATGAGATGCTGCAGAAAGGATATATCCGCCCAAGCTCGTCACCATGGGGATCACCCGCAATATTTGTAGACAAGAAAGACGGCAGTCTCAGGATGTGCGTGGACTACCGTTGGTTGAAGGATGCCACTATCAAGAACAAATACCCGCTGCCAAGGATTGATGATTTTTTCGATCAACTCAGTGGGGCAAAGGTATTTTCCAAGATTGATTTAAGGACCGTATATCATCAGCTCAAGATCAAGAAGGAAGATATTCCTAAGACCGCGTTCACTACCCATTACGGTCTCTATGAATATGCGGTGATGTCTTTCGGTCTCACAAATACCCTCGCCTTTTTCATGCATATGATGAATAAGGTGTTCATGGAATTCTTGGATAAGTTTGTGGTGGTTTTCATTGATGATATTCTCATATACTCTAAAAGTGACGAAGAACACAAGGACACCTCCGAGCAGTCTTCTGAGACTTCGTGACCATCGACTTTATGCAAAATTCAGCAAGTGTGAGTTTTGGCTTAAACAAGTCGATTTACGGGACATGTTCTATCGTGAAGGTATCGCGATGGATCGAGCAAAGTAAAAGATGTGCTTGATTGGGCAGCACCCACGACGGTTCATCGAAGGACTTTCCAAAATTGCCAAGCCAATGACAAAACTCCTCAAGAAAGACAAGAAGTTTGAATGGACTGAGGATTGCGAGAAGAGCTTTAACGAGTTAAAAACCAGATTGACATTAGCACCAGTACTGACTCTCCCAGACATTTAAGGCATCTTTGATGTGTATTGTGACGCATCCAGAAAGGGTATTGGGTGCGTACTCATGCAAGACGGCAAGGTGGTAGCTTACGCATCTCGCCATCTATGACCTCATGAAGGAAATTATCCTACACATGATTTGGAACTGGCCGCTGTTGTGCACTCTCTAAAATTTTGGAGACATTACCTCATTGGAAAAAGATGTCAAATATTTACCGACCACAAGAGTCTCAAATATATATTTACCCAGCCAGACTTAAACCTTCAACAACAAAGATGGCTCGAGTTGGTCAAGGACTATGACCTGGGAATAAATTACCATCCGGGAAAAGCCAACGTCGTTGCTGATGCCCTCAATCGCAAGCCTGCTAGTTAAATGCCATGATGGAGTCCTTGCCTCCAGAACTCCAACAAGAGATCGCTCAGCTCAACTTGGTAATTGTAAATGCCGGTCTTGCAAATATTTTTGAAGTAACTCCTACTCTTGAGGAAGATATTCGCATGGCACATGCTGACAACAAGACTTTGCAAGGACATCTCCACCGTCTGCGAGAAGGCGGACTCGGGATTTCTCCGGGGCGCACTTGGTACACTCGGGTTCCAGGGCGGATATGCCTACCGAGCAAGCAGACTTGAGAAAAAAATTGGAAGATGCACACGAGTCCTCATATTCGATACACCCAGGCGGCACTAAAATGTACGAAGACCTTTGACAGATATTTTGGTGAGATGGAATGAAAAGGGACATCGCATATTTTGTTGCTTGTTGTGACATCTGCAACAAAGTAAAGGCGGAACACCAGAAACCCGCCAGACTTCTCCAACCTCTACCCGTCTCGCAACAGAAATGGGATGATGATGTATTGGTCATAGTGGACACGCTGACTAAAATGGCTCACTTTATTCCCATCCGCACCACCTATCGCGCTGATCAACTTGCACAATTATATGTGTCCCAGATTGTCAGTTTGCATGGAGTGCCAAAAACAATCACTTCGGATCGAGGTTCGCTCTTTACCTGCATTCGGTCCCGACTCCATCAAGCTCGGGGACCGCTCTCAAATATAGCACCGCTTATCACCCTGACAGCACGGTCGGTGGCGGGTAAATCAAATCCTTGAAGACATGCTTGAGCATGTGCTTTAGCCTAAGGACCCAAATGGGAAGATTATGCGCCATATGCGAATTCTCATACAACAACAGTTTTCAAACCGATGCGAAGATGTCAAGTGTTATCGGCCGTAAGTGCCGCACTCCATTAAATTGGTCTCGAACCGGAGACAACCGCATCTTGATCTTGATTTGATATTGGAAGCGAGAAACAAGTCAAGGAAATTCGAGATAGGCGCAACTAGCTAAGTCATGACAGAAGAGTTATTATGATGCCAAACATCGACAAGTCAGTTTGAGCTGGTGAACACATGTATCTACGAGTCACACCCATGAAGGAATCAAGAGATTTCAGACACTGAGGCAAATTGGCACCAAGATATATTGGTCCGTTCGATCATGACCCAAGTTAGCACGGTTGCTTATCGGTTGGAATTGCCACGAATTGTCGGAAGTACACAACGTGTTCCACGTGTCACAGCTGAGAAGGTTTATTTCACCACCCGAGAAGAGGACTGATATGTTAGAGATTGAGCTTGCCAAGGATTTAACTTATGAGGAGAGACCGTTCAGAATCTTGGATGAGGCAGAAAGGGTCACATGCAGCAAAGCGATCAAGTTTTACAAGGTCCAGTGGGAGCATCACACCGAAGAAGAAGCAACCTGGGAATGAGAGCAATTTTTAAGAAAAACCTACCCAGAATTGTTTTCCCAAGCAACCGAATCTCGGGGACGAGATTCATCTTAAGTGGGGGAGGTTTGTGACAACCTGGATTTGCCTTATCTCTTTTTCTAGACTTTCTTTTGCATTTGCTTTGGATTTGGAGTTTTGAATCAATTCAAATGGACTTGAACACTTGGGCCTACCCTTGGCTTCCACCCAAGTGACCCATCCACCTCTCACTCACCTATCCTTCTCTGAAAAACTCCATCAAAAGCCCAAGGGATATTTTTCATAAAAGAAAAATATCCATTTTCTTCTAAAATCACTTGAGAGTATGCTCCAAAGCAACCCCTAGTTTTCTTGCTCCCAAAATACTGAATAAATTCACAAATATTCTTTGAACCCTAGGTCACCTTCACAGGCAAAAATATTGCATAACTTTTTGGAATATTTTTTCTACATATAATCATTTACATTACGGACAGAATGACCACATTGCACAACAAGTATATTTTTGCTTGATCTTTTGGGGCTGATCTTTTGAGCTTGATTACCCTCCTAAGATATTACTAAACCCCAAAGCACAGCCTTTAGTTCTCACTAGATTTTTCTCGGAGAAGCTCACAAGTTTTGTCTAGAAACTTGCAGGAAGAAACCCACTCACAGTTCACTGTGACCACCCAACCGTGCATAACAACCAAAACCACTAAGGACTACTGCGGACATGGTGTTTGCGCTTAGCTCAGCTGATGCCAAAGTTCATGCGGTGACCATGTTCGTCAAGGGGTTGGCATGCAGCCGATGTGCTCTGCGATGCTCCAGCGCCTCTGTTGGTAGCGTGGTATTGCCCGCCACCGCACCTTGCCAGACGCGCCCCCATCCTCGTATGCACCTCCTTAACTCAGCCACGGTGCTCGCCGACATTGGAGCTTGCTGCAATGGCGCTGAACACAGCAGCTCAAAACAGCAGTGTGCCCGTGCCCTGTGCTCATCGTGTACCAGCGCTCTGGGCTCGTCGCTGCTCGCCTCTGATCCTGCATGATCCCGGCGCCTTCTCCCCTCTCACGATGCCATTAAATCGTCGGGCGACACTCGAGAAGCTCAGACATGCTCTTGATTCCTGCCTCGGCCTCGCCTATAAATAGAGCCCCCGAGCTCATTTCTCTCCACACACTCTCAACACACCTCCACAATGCCGTAGGAAGCCACAGCCCAGCAGGCAGGCCTCTAACCGTCGATGTCTACTACACAACCTTCTTCTTGTAGGCGTTGTTGGGCCTCCAAGTGCGAGAGGTTTGTAGGACGATAGCAAATTTCCCTCAAGTGGATGACCTAAGGTTTATCAATCCATGGGAGGCATAGGATGAAGATGGTCTCTCTCAAGCAACCCTGCAACCAAATAACAAAGAGTCTCTTGTGTCCCCATCACACCCAATACAATGGTAAATTGTATAGGTGCACTAGTTCGGCGAAGAGATGGTGATACAAGTGCAATATGGATGGTAGATATAGGTATTTGTAATCTGAAAATATAAAAACAGCAAGGTAACTAATGATAAAAGTGGCGTAAGCGGTATTGCAATGGTAGGAAACAAGGCATAGGGTTCATACTTTCACTAGTGCAAGTTCTCTCAACAATAATAACATAATTGGATCATATAACTATCCCTCAACATGCAACAAAGAGTCACTCCAAAGTCACTAATAGCGAAAACAAGCGAAGAGATTATGGTAGAGTGCGAAACCACCTCAAAGTTATTCTTTCGGATCGATCTATTCAAGAGTTAGTACTAGAATAACACCTTAAGACACAAATCAACCAAAACCCTAATGTCACCTAGATAATCCATTGTCACCTCAAGTATCCGTGGGCATGATTATATGATATGCATCACACAATCTCAGATTCATCTATTCAACCAACAAAAAGTACTTCAAAGAGTGCCCCAAAGTTTCTACCGGAGAATCAAGGCAACGTGTGCCAACCCTTATGAATAGGTTCATGGGCGAAACCCGCAAGTTGATCACCAAAACATACATAAGTGGATCACGTGATATCCCATTGTCACCACAGATAAACACGGCAAGACATACATCAAGTGTTCTCAAAACCTTAAAGACTCAATCCGACAAGATAACTTCAAGAGGAAAACTCAATTCATCACAAGAGAGTAGAGGGGAGAAACATCATAAGATCCAACTATAGTAGCAAAGCTCGCGATACATCAAGATCGTGCCATAGAGAGAGAGAGAGAGAGAGAGATCAAACACATAGCTACTAGTACATACCCTCAGCCCGAGGGTGAACTACTCCTCCTCGTCATGGAGAGCGCCGGGATGATGAAGATGGCCACCGGTGAGGTATCCCCCCTCCGGCAAGGTGCCGAAATAGGCTCCCGAGAGGTTTTCGGTGGCTACAAAGGCTTGCGGTGGCGGAACTCCCGATCTATCTTCGTCTTCGATGGTTTTAGGGTATATGGGAATATATAGGCGAAGGAAGTTGGTTGGGGGAGCCTCGAGGGGCCCACAAGACAGGGGGCGCCCCCCACCCTTGTGGCCACCTCGAAGCTTCCTTTACTTCAACTCCAAGTCTCCTGGATCACGTTCATTCCAAAAATCACGCTCCCGAAGGTTTCATTCCGTTTGATATTCCTTTTCTTCGAAATACTGAAATAGGCAATAAAACAACAATATGAGCTGGGCCTCCGGTTAATAGGTTAGTCCCAAAAGTAATATAAAAGTGTATAATAAAGCCCATAAACATTCAAAACAGATAATACAACAGCATGAATGCTTCATAAATTATAGATACGTTGGAGACGTATCACCGTCGTCCTTGCCCCGAGCTTGCTGGCGATCCCCGTCCACTGCCCCCTCCCTCTCCAGAGCCGCTCGAGCTCCACTGACTTCTCCGGCGTGTTCGTGGTGGTCCACTGGTGCGTGTTGGTGCCGTTGGAGCTGCTGGACTAGCCCTGCCTCACCGGAATCGCCATCTCCAACGAGCTCCGCCCGCTGCTGCCGCTGGAGAGCTTCGTTCCGACCTCGTCCGGCCACCCCTAGCCACACTATGGGTATAGGCAGGTGGGCCTCGATCTCCTCTACAATCCTATCCTCTCAGATCTCGTCGTCGGGCACTCCTTACCGGAGAAATTGCCCTCACCCCGCCGCCCAACTCTGCTTCTCTCCCCCTCCCCCTCTGACCTGACTCCTAGGGCCCGCTGTCAGCCACTCAGGCCGCGCCCGAAGCGGTATGAGTGGTGGCTCCCGGATGGTTTAGGCCTTCCACATCACCCCCTCTGGTTTTTCTTTTATTCAAATTTAATTCAAATTTGACCAGAACTTTGACTAGCTGTAACTTTTATTCTACAAGTCCAAATGAGTTGATTCCTTTTGCATTGTGTTCTTACTGGTAAATCCTAGCAGCACACCCAAGATGGGAATTTTCTCTGCTGTCTAGAATTTTTGGTAATTTTCAAAAGTGTTCTTGATATTTTCTTTTTGTCATTTGATTTATTTTCAGAAGGTGAAGCTTGTCTTGAAGGCATCCAGGAGGAGTGTGAAGCTCCTCTGCACTAAGGCAAGCCACACCAACAATTTCATGGTGTCTTTGCAATATCCATTATTTCCACTTCAATATATATGCTATTCATTGCATATAGTATTAAAAATAAATAATGCTTGTGTTATTTAGTTTGTCATGATCAAGATGCTTAGTCAATAGAAATGAATGCTTGAACTAGTGAAATATAGCTTGAGTAGTTGAACTAAGTGAGTTTGTCATGACTATGGTAATATTAGCATCGGTATTATTTTCGTATATGCATGATGAGTTTCATATGATAAATGCTAACTAAAAAGTGATTAATATAGATGACCGATAAGTAAGGACCGAAATCTTTGAAAGATGAGTTTGTGCAAGTAGAACTATAAATGAGGTTGATCTATTGGTTCTAAGTGATATGGGATGCATGTTATGGTTGCATAAGCATGGCATATAGTGACTCGAGCATTTTATTTCAAGTTAAACCTGGTGCTAATTGAACTTGAACTTAAAGTTGGTAGGGTCATGGTGCCCTTGAATCGGTGACAAGTGCAACCACATTTGCCTTAGTATGGGGAGGTTGTTAGTCGGCCCGTTGTCATGCCTTTTGTCGGTGCCTCCAACGAGGGAAGGTTATGGGCGTCGTTACCTGCCCGATGAAGCGGACATAACCTTGTAGGCTGTTGTTGTTATGGTACCTTGTCCCCATTTGGGACCATTTATTTGCCACTGACGGTGGTCGTTTTGCCTTTGGTAGGCTAGGCCACCCATGACTTATCGGTGGGGAGTTGGTGGAGTGGCGAAAGAGTGTCATGGCAATGGGAGGATTACAGCCGAATGCCGTTGGTCCACCCGATTGGGAGTGCGAGGCCATGGGTTCCGTGGTGTGAGTAAAGTCGCTACCTCTGCGAGTGTATTAATCTATCGATAGCCGTGCCCATGAGATAAGGGCCTAGTTAAGTAAGTAAGTCACGCCATGGATCAACTTTTATAAAGAAATCTTGCACACTAAGTTATTTGCATTGCCTTTGGTTGAATCATGATGAAGTCGGTGAGGCTGACTGTTGTGGTATTAGTTGTGATCCATGAGTGATCTTTGTTTGGTTACAAGGTAACTGTTGAACCGAGTATGGTTACGGTTGTGATCCGTCATGATCACCATTCGGTTGTGAGGTAACCTGTTGGTAAGAGAGAGTCCGAGTGACTCAGTGCACAAGTTTGGTTTCCCTGCTTGAGTAGCATGTTGTTGTTTGCATTTAACTTGATTAAATGTCATGATATTGTTGTCATTATGGTTATGCTTTCTGTGAGCTTGCAAGACCTGGCGTATTATGCCCGATTTCAGGAAAGTCTAACTGGATCAGTGCGCTGCCGTGTCTAGATCGTGTCGATATCGGTGTCCCTGTGCTATGGAGTCCCGCTACGTCGTTGTTCCGCTGCCGTGTAGATGTCGTGCTCGAGGCCCCTTTATGTTCACAAAATAATGTACATATTGTTCAGCCGCACCGAGTGTGTCGCTTGGCCTCGATACTTGATGTAATGTCACTATGCTTCGCTAGTTTCAATAAAGTGCTGATTTTCTATACCAAGATGTTGTGTATTGCGGAAGACATGATCTACGGGTTGGAAATGCAAGGTAAACGGTTGCTCTGAGCCCAGGTGCCACATTTTCATCAAGATTTTCACCTTCGAATTATTGGGATGCCTTCTAGCTAAAGTTGTCTCTTCTCGGTCCCTTTATCATCAGTTTTAATCTCACTAAACAAGGAATCGGTAGAAGAAATACCAATCTCTTTCGATTTTCATCACTTTTATGAAAGCAATCACTAGAAAGCGTTTTTACCAAAAATTCTCTTTTAGCTCTAAGCATAGCGGTTCTTTTCTTACTTTCATCCATATAAACATATAAAGCTTTAATTGATTCCTCAACCATGGGTACAAAAAATTTCATCTTGAGATTTTCTACATCATGAGAAATTCTATCAATGCTTCTAGACATACCATCAATCTTATTCAACTTTTCTTCTATCGTATTATTGAAACCTTTTGAGCATTGATAAATTCATTAATATTATTCTAAAGATCATAGGTGTTCATATTATTGTTATAAGAAGGATTACGTAGGAACCACCACAATTATTAGAGGAATTTCAAGAAAAAGGCCTAGGATTAAAGTTACCTCTATAAGCATTGTTATTAAAATTGTTTTGAGATAAATTCACATCTATGGCATCACTATTTTTCTTAATCAAAACAGAAAAAGGCACATCATTAAGATCAATAGGTCCATTTTTATTAGCAACCAATTTCATAAGAGCATCAACTTTTTCACTCAAAGTACTAATTTCTTCAACTGAATTAACTTCTTTACTAGTAGGTGCCCTTTCAGTATGGCATTGTGAATAATTTGCCATGATATTATCTAGCAATTTAGTAGCTTCTCCCAAAGTAATTTCCATAAAAGTACCACCCGCAGCGGAATCTAAAAGATTTCTAGAAACAAAGTTCATTTCTGCATAAATTATTTGTATGATCATCCAAAGATTGAAATCATGTGTAGGACAATTTCTTAGCATCAATTTCATTCTTTCCCAAGATTGTGCACCATGTACATGCTCCAGTTGTTTAAAATTCATAATTTGGGTTCTAAGAGAAATAATTTTCGTTGGCGTAAAATACTTAGTAATGAAAGCGTCTTTGCATTTATCCCAAGAATGGATACTATTGCGAGGCAAAGAAGAAAACCAAATTTTTGCACGATCTACGCAAAGAAAAAGGAAATAATTTCAACTTCACAATAATATTGTCCACATCTTTTTTCTTTTGCATATCGCATAGTTCTACGAATGTGTTAAGATGGCACGCGACATCATCATTAGGAGTATCAAAAAATTGATCTTCCATAACAAGATTCAACAACGTGGCATTAATATCACAAGATTCAGCACTAGTGGTTGGAGAAGCAATCAGAGTGCTAATAAAATCATTATTGTTGGTATTGGAAAAATCACACAACTTGGTGTTCTCTTGAGTCATCGTGACTACGCGACCAAAATTGCACACAAAAATAGATCTGATGAGAAAACGGCGAACAAAAAAGAGGGCGAATAAAATGGCAAATTTTTGTGAAGTGGGGAGATGAAAACGAGAGGCAAATGGCAAATAATGTAAATTGCAAGGAGATGAGATTTGTGATTAGGAACCTGATAGATGTTGATGATGTCTCCATGGCAACGGTGACAGAAATTCCTTTTGATGTCGGTTGAACTACGTCGGTATTTCCCAAAAGAGGAAGGGATGATGCAGCTCAACTTTGGTAGGTATTTCCCTCAGTTATGAAACCCAGGTTATCGAACCAGTAGGAGAACCAAGCAACACTATGTAAACATTACTTGCACACAAAGAACAAATACTTGAAACCCGACGTGTAAAAGGGGTTGTCAATCCCTCCCCAGCAACGGTGCCAGAAATTCATTTTGATGTCGCTTGAACTACGTCAGTATTTCCCCAAAGAGGAAGGGATAATGCAGCACAGCTTTGATAGGTATTTCCTCAGTTAGGAAACCAAGGTTATCAAACCAGTAGGAGAACCAAACAACACTATGTAAATGGTACCTGCACAGAAAGAACAAATACCTGCAACCCGGCGTGTAAAAGGGGCTGTCAATCCCTTTCGAGTAACGGTGCCAGAAATTGTCACGTTGACGGGATAAAAATGTGGTAGATTGATAGATGCAAATAACACCAAATAAAATTCAGCGAGGTATTTTTGGGTTTTTGATAATATAGATCTGAAAATAAAAGTTGCAAATAAATAAAAAGGCAAATAGCAATATAAATCTGAAAATATATGATGAGAAAATAGACCCAGAGGCCGTAGATTTCACTAGTGGCTTCTCTCGAGAATATAGCATACGGTGAGTAAACAAATTACTGTTGGACAATTGATAGAAATTCAAATAATTATGACGATATCCAGGCAATGATCATTATATAGGCATCACGTCCAAGATTAGTAGACTGACCCCTGCCTGCATCTACTACTATTACTCCACACATCAACCTCTATCCAGCATGCATCTAGTGTATTAAGTTAATGGAGAAAGAGAGTAATGCAATAAGAACAATGACATGATATGGACAAGATCTATTCATGTAGGAATAGACCCCATCTTGTTATCCTTAATGGCAACAATCAGTACGTGTCTTGCTGCCCCTTCTTACACTGGGAAAGAACACTGCACGACCGAACCCATCATAAAGCACCTATTCCCATGGCAAGAAAAATCAATCTAGTCGACCTAACTAAACCAAAGATTTGGAGAACAAATACGAGGCTATAAGTAATCATGCATATAAGAGATCAAAGAAAGACTCAAATAACTTTCATGGATAAAATCGATCTGATCATAAATTCAAAGTTCATCGGATCCCAACAAACACACCACAAAAAGAGTTATATCAAGTAGATCTCCAAGAGACCAATGTATTGAGAATCAAAAGAGAGAAGAAGTCGTCGAGCTACTAACTATGGACCCATAGGTCTACAATGAACTACTCACGGATCATCGGAGAGGCACCAATGAGGATGATGAACCCCTCCGTGATGGTGTCTAGATTGGATTTGGTGGTTCTGGAACTTGCAGTGACTGGAATTGTGTTTCGTCGACTCCTCTAGGGTTTTTGGATTTTGGGGGTATTTATAGAGCAAAGAGGTGGTGCGAGGCGGCCGAGGAGGCCTGAGCCCACCGAGGGCGCATGGCCCCAGGCGCACCAGGTGGGTTGTGCTCCTCTCGAAGCCCCCTATCTTACTTCTTTGGCCCAACATGTGTCTTCTGGTCCAGAAAAAATCTACAAAAAGTTTCGCTGCGTTTGAACTCCATTTGGTATTGATTTTCTGCGAAGTAAAAAACAAGCAAAAAACTGCAACTGGCACTGGGCACTATGTCAATAGGTTAGTCCCAGAAAATGATATAAAGTTGCTATAAAATGATTGTAAAACATCCAAGAATGATAATATAACAACATGGAACAAGCAAAAAATATAGATACATTGGAGACGTATCATAGGTCTGTAAGTTTTCGAAGGTCAAGCGGGATCGTCCACGAGCTGATCAACATTCTTGGTTTTAATGACCACGTCGTCCACGTATGCCTTGACTGTTTTGCTAATTTAGTTTTCCAGGCATGTTTGAATCATGCGTTGGTATGTGTCTCCTGCGTTTTTAACCCGAAAGGCATCATGTTGAAGCGAGAATGGCCCATAGAGGGTGATTAGCAGTTCTTGACTTGGTCGGACTCCTTCATCTTTATTTGGTTTATTTGGTGATATCCGGAGTATCGTCGAAATCATAGCAAGTCATGTCCGTGATGGCGTCAATGATCTGGTCTATCACGAGGTAGAGGAAGGGATCCTTAGGGCGAGCCTTGTTTAGGTCCTTGAAGTCGACACAGAGCCGCCATGACTTGTCCTTCTTGGGTACTATGACCAGATTTCCCAGTCACTCTGGATGCTTTATTTCACGGATGAATCCAACCTTCAGTAGTTTTGCCAGCTCCTCACCCATAGCTTGTCGTTTGGGTTCGGAGAATCGGTGTAGCGTCTGTTTGACTGGATTGAAGCCTTTGATGATATTTAGGTTGTGCTCCGCTAGCCTCCATGGGATGCCTGCCATATTGGAAGGGTGTCAGGCGAATATGTCCTACTTTTCATGTAAGCAGCGCCGATGCTTCATCATTGCAGGATCCGGTGTGCTCCGATGGATGTCATTTTGTTTGGGTCTATCGTGTGTACTTGGAACTTTACTATCTCGTCAACTGGTTTGAATAGCGTGGATTTTGGCCTTTACTAAGGACCATGTCATCCCTATTGACTGTAGTGCGAGCGTTGGTAACTCTTGACTGCTAGAGCTTCTAATAGTGTCGCGAGAACAGCGGCCTTGATCTTATTTTGCTCGGAGGGCTGTGTTCAGATTCTTTGGTGGCGAAATCACGCCATCGAGCCCGGCATTTTGAGCTCCATGTATCCATAGTGTGGTGCGGCTTGAAATCGTGCAAATGCCTCACGTCCCAAGAGCGCATGGTATCCATTGCGGAAAGGCCGGCGTGAAATAACAAGGGTTGAATCTGTAGTTATCGGGATTACGAATACTACGTGCAAGGTTATCGTCCGAACAGCAGCGCCTCCTTGCGGGTTTGATTCCTCGAATTTGGTATGGTGTGCTCGATCACGGGACTGTTGAGCTGCATCTTGTCAAGCGTGTCTTCATAGCTGAGATTTAGGCTGTTGCCCCGTCCTTGGCGCTTTGGTTAGCTTGAAGTCATCGATTATGGGGTCGAGGACTAGTACTATGGGCATGTGGGCGGGGCGGGATATTGGATCGTCCTTCTGATCTAAGGTGATAGGTGCATCCGCCCATGGTTGTGTGGCCATCACTTGGTAGACTTGGCCGAGCTCTCGAAGTGCCTTTTTCCTTTGATTGTTGGAAGAGAAAGTCTTGTAGACTGTCAGGACGTCATCGTGGGGTGGCGCTGTTGATTGCCAATCGGGGGGTGTGAGGCCGAGTATGTTTTCACCACTTTTGGCCACATGCCTTACCGCCCAACAAGCTCGAAGCCTGTGAGGCGGATTTGCGTTAAGCAGGGCGAGTGTATAGAACTGTTTATCCAGCAGTTCATCCAAAACCGTTATGGGTTTATTTCTCCTTTGGACGGGATTGTGTTCGGGCGAAACTATCGCATGCACCCATTTTGTTTGGGCCTTGCTAGGCCTCGGGCCGGGGATTGACTCCCTGCACATCTGTTGTAACCTGCAGGTGCTTGCCCTAGAAGCACCAATGTCGGTATCAAAATGGCGGATCTCGGGTAGGGGTCGAGCTATGGATCTAGGATCGATGGGGAACAAGGGACGATGAACACGGTGTTTAGCCAGGTTTGGACCCTCTCGAAGAGGTAAAACCCTACATCTTGCTTGATTGTGTTTGATGTATGGTATGGTTACAAAGTAGATCTACCTCCGGATAAAGCGAGCTAAGCCCTAAGGCGATGAGGTGATGAATGTAGCTCTAGCCTAAAACCCTAAACCCTCTAGTTTATATCGACACTAGTAGGGTTAGGGTTACATCGATCGGTTACAATGAAGGGAAGATCACGCCAATCTTGACTTGGAGGGCACACCACGACTCTGAAGATCTCCTATCCGGTCACGGGTGAGGCGATCTGGACTATGGGGTCCTCGGGAGCCGGCCTATGTGACATCGGCGGATGATGGGCTGTGAAGATCTGAGATAAAGGACCTCCCCGTGTCCGGATGGGACTCTCCTTTGCGTGGATGGCAAGCTAGGCATTCGGATCATGTACCTTCCTTTCTTTATGGCGACTCTGTACAACCCTAGATCCCTCCGGTGTCTATATAAATTGAAGGGTTTAGTACATATGGGCGAACACAATCATCTGAGCTAGACATCTAGGGTTTAGCCATTACGATCTTGTGGTAGATCAACTCTTGTAACCCTTATACTCATCAAAGTCAATCAAGCAGGAAGTAGGGTATTACCTCCATTAAGAGGAACTGAACATGGGTAAACATCGTGTCCCTGCCTCCTTGTTACCTTGATCCTTAGGCGCACAGTTTGGGACCCCCTACGAGATTTGCGGTTTTGACACCGACATTGGTGCTTTCATTGTGAGTTCTTTGTGTTATCACGGAAGGCTCGATGGCTCCACCAATCATCCACAACAATACATACTGAGGAGACTTTTCTCTGCCAAATCTTTGTATTCGGTGGCTTCGCACTGCGTGCCAATTTGATTGGCCATCTGGAGCATATCGACAGCTATGCCCCTGGTAATCAGATAAGTTTCGGAAACCTAAACTACGTCACTGATATCTGAGGAGACATAATCTTCCAAGGGTTTGGGGCCTCAACCGCAGCTCCAGCCTCAGATCCGGAACTCCTCGCCGAGTCCGAAGACGGGAGTTTAGAGCCCGCCGGACTCTCCGCAGCCATAGAGCTCAACACCGGAGATACGGAGGGGATCATTTCACCGGCCGGCCCGAAGTAACTCCAGGCTCCCTCTGTCCTCATTGAGCCGGACTCACCTCCGCACACCAGCTCCAAACTCTCGAGGTCTGTGTTATACGAGCTCGGCCAGGGAACTCCTGTCCCGGCCCGCTCCACATATTCTCGCTTCCCTGTCCAAACCTCACCCTTAAACAAGGCCCTGGACTTAATGCATCTCTCACCATTACAGAAGGATCGTTGCCGAACTATGCCCAGCCCACACTAGGGGCTAAGGGCGGGGAATTTTATGTCCCACCCACCACCACTTCATAGCCCTTTGTCGAGGACTTAACCGACATGCTTGATTACGCTTCCAAAGACATCGGCGGCATGGGCGCGATGCGGAGAAAAACAAAGCCATAACCCTCCGCTTACGGACATTTGGGCGGCTATGTCCACATATAGCGTGTACATGGTGGACACCCCCAAAGAGGATAATGGCGAAGGGGAAGGATACACTCAAGACAAGCCTCCCATGGCACCACCAAAGCGTCGGCGTCGTGGCGCTGCTCTACGAATCGGCGCGAAAAAGACAACAATACAGGCGCCGGAGACAACAATACTACGGATAGCGCGAAGAACAAGAAGCCCATATCAAACCAACATCCAAGCATGATGATTGGGAGGAGGGCAAGTCAACCCGACGATCCCATCGAAACGAGGACTCGGAGGATAGTAATTACGTGCCGATCTCCAAAGAAGGCGAGAGCCTCGTGACGAAGAATTCATCATGCGGAGGAACCCTTGAACAAGAGTGCTTTAAGCGCCCGGCTAATAGCCTTTGCAAGCCTGAAAAAAGTAGCAGCAACTTCAAACTGATCGGGATCTGCTCAATGCTAGATGGTGATGTCACGGCGATCGAGAATCGACCTCGAACACCCAACCAAGAGTTACCCGAGCGCAAGATGCTGCCCCAATTCGATGGCGAGGCCACGAGCCTAGACCGCCCGCATAACACCACCAGCGAACTGACCGACCACCACGTGGTAGGGACGAAACAGCAACTCAAGCGAACACCGGCCTGCACCACCCGCCATAAAAGCGAGAGACATCGGCTGCAAGATACACTTACGACCTCTGACGAGGACATGGCCAATAGAGTCGGTCAGACCAGATCAATATATGGATCAAGGGGGCATGCCCGGCGCAAGAAGGCGACCATCAAGCCTTGCGCGACAAGCACAACTTCACCCGGCTATAAACGCATCGAGACTCCATCGAACTGCGTCGTGGCGTGGCCCGATCTAGAAGGCGGCGCACACCCCTATGCTTCATGATGAGGTCATGGAGCACGGTTCCCGAAGGGTTTAAACCCGTGAACATCAAATCATCGACGAGACAACAGATCCCTTGATATGTCGGCAGCTATGTGGGTAATTGCATACAGACATTCGGCTAAATATGTCAATGGGTACCTTCGCATTGGTGAAGATACTACAATTGAGTCGGTCGTGGGTTTGCCAAATTGATCATCCGTGTCTTTGGTACTGAATATCTTGGGCACCCAGCGAGGAAGACACAAAAAATTGATGGCATCTAATGAGAGAAGAGTTGGCTGGTGAAGGAAATATGCCTAGAGGCAATAATAAAGTTATTATTTATTTCCTCATATCATGATAAATGTTTATTATTCATGCTAGAATTGTATTAACGGAAACATGATACATGTGTGAATACATAGACAAACATATAGTCTCTAGTATGCCTCTACTTGACTAGCTCATTAATCAAAGATGGTTATGTTTCCTAACCATAGACATGTGTTGTCATTTGATTAATGGGATCACATCATTAGGAGAATGATGTGATTGACATGACCGATACATTAGCCTAGCACTTGATCGTTTAGTATATTGCTATTGCTTTCTTCATGACTTATACATGTTCACTGTAACTATGAGATTATGCAACTCCGTTTACGAAGGAACACTTTGGGTACTACCAAGCGTCTAGCGTAAGCTGGGTGATTATAAAGGAGTACTATAGGTGTCTCGAAGGTACATGTTGAGTTGGCGTATTTGAGATTAGGTTTTGTCCTCCGATTGTCGAGAGGTATCTCGGGCCCTCTCGGTAATGCACATCACTATAAGCCTTGCAAGAAATGTGACCAATGAGTTGGTTACGGGATGATGCATTACGTAGCGAGTAAAGAGACTTGCGGTAGCGAGATTGAACTAGGTATTGGATACCGAAGCGATCGAATCTCGGGCAAAGTAACATACCGATGACAAAGGAACAACGTATGTTGTTATGCGTTTGACCGATAAAGATCTTCGTAGAATATGTAGGAACCAATATGGGCTTCGGGTTCGCTATTGGTTATTGACCGAGAACTAGGTCATGTCTACATAGTTCTCGAACCCGTAGGAGTCCCTGCGCTAACGTTACGATGACGGTTTATTATGAGTTTATAAGTTTTGATGTCTGAAGTTTGTTGAGTCTCGGATGTGATCACGGACATGAGGAGTCTCGGAATGGTCGAGACATAAAGATTGATATATTGGGCGGCTATATTCGGACACGGAAGTGTTCGGGTGATTTTAGAAAAGCTGGCGTCTTGGGAGGTTCGGAACCCCGGAGAGTAATGGGCCTTATGGGCCTTAGTGGAGAAAGAGAGGCGGCGGCATGGGCATGGCGCCCCCTCCCTGGTCGAATTGGACTAGGAGGCCCCCCCTCTTTCCTTCCCCTCTCCCCTTCCTTTCCCTCCTAGTCGAGTAGGAAGGGGAGTCCTACTCCTACTAGGAGGAGGACTCTTCCTCTGGCAGCGCCCTCTAGGGCGGCCGGCCTCCCCTTGCTCCTTTATATCACAGGGGCAGGGGGCACCCTAGAGGCTACACAAGTTGATCTACGGATCATTCCTTAGCCGTGTCGGTGCCCCCTCCACCATATTCCACCTCAGTCATATCGTCGCGGAGTTTAGGCGAAGCCTGCGCCGATAGAACATCATCATCGTCCTGCCTTGCGTCGTCTTGTGGAACTCATCGAAGCTTTGCTCGATCGGGCCGGGGATCGTCATCGAGCTGAGCGTGTGTTGAACTCGGAGGTGCCCTCGTTCGGTGCTTGGATCGGTCGGATCGTGAAGAAATGCGACTACATCAACAGCGTTGTCATAATGCTTCGCTTACGGTCTCTGAGTGCGTGGACAACCTCTCCCCTCGTTGCTATGCCATGACCATGATCTTGCGTGTGCGTAGGAATTTTTTGAAATTACTCGTTCCCCATGATGGCATCGAGCCAGGTTTTATGCTTTGATGTTATATGCGAGTAGAACACAAGTGAGTTGTGGGCGATACAAGTCATACTTCTTACCAGCATGTCATACTTTGGTTGGCGGTATTGTGAGATGAAGCGGCCGGGCGATATTACAGCGTCGCTTACGCGAGACTGGTTTCACCGTTCTGAGCACTTTCGTGCTTAAAGGTGGTGGCGGGTGTCTGTCTCTCTCACTTTAGCTGAATCGAGTGTGGCTCGCCCGGCCTTGCGAAGGTTAAAACAACACTAACAGCGAACTATCGTTGTGGTTTTGATCGTGGTAAACGGTTCTTGCTAAGCCCGTAGCAGCCACGTAAAATTGGCAACAACAAAGTAGAGGGCGTCTAACTTGTTTTTGCGGGGCATGTTGTGATGTGATATGGTCAAGACATGATGCTATATTTTATTGTATGAGATGATCATGTTTTGTAACGAAGTTATCGGCAGCTGGCGAGGAGCCATATGGTTGTCGCTTTATTGTATGAAATGCAAGCATACTGTAATTGCTTTACTTTATCACTAAGCGATAGCGATAGTCGTAGAAGCAATAGATGGGCGTAACGACAACGATGCTACGATGGAGATCAAGGTGTTGCGCGGTGAAGATGGTGATCACGGCGGTGCTTCAAGATGAAGATCACAAGCACAAGATGATGATGGCCATATCATATCACTTATATTGATTGCATGTGATGTTTATCCTTTATGCATCTTATCTTGCTTTGATTGGCGGTAGCATTTTAAGATGATCTCTCACTAATAATCAAGAAGTGTTCTCCTTGAGTATGCATCGTTGCGAAAGTTCTTCATCTTTGAGACACCACGTGATGATCGGGTTTGATAGGCTCTCGTTCAAATACAGCGGGTGCAAAACAGTTGCACCGCGGAATACTCAGTCATACTTGGCGAGCCTAGCATATCTGAGATATGGCCTCGGAACACGGAGACCGAAAGGTCGAGCGTGAATCATATAGTAGATATGATCAACATAGTGATGTTCACCATTGAAACTACTCCATCTCGCGATGATTCGACATGGTTTAGTTGATTTGGATCACGTAATCACTTAGATGACTAGAGATGTACTGTCTAAGTGGGAGTTCTTAAGTAATATGATTAATTGAACTTAAATTTATCATGAACTTAGTACTGATAGTATTTTGCTTGTCTATGTTTGTTGTAGATAGATGGCTCGTGTTGTTGTTCAGTTGAATTTTAATGCGTTCCTTGAAAGCAAAGTTGAAAGATGATGGTAGCAATTACACGGTGGGTCCGTAACACGAGGATTATCCTCATTCTTTGCCAGAAGAGTTATGTCTGGAAGCACCGCTGGGTGCGAACTGCTTCTGATACTGGCCAGCGGCGTTAAGAATATGCAGCGAGCAAAGTGATGACTACTCGATAGTTCGATGTGCCATGCTACGGCTTAGAACCGGGTCTTCAACGACATTTTGAGCGTCATGGAGCATATGAGATGTTCGGGAGTTGAAGTTAATATTTCAAGCAAATGCTCGGATTGAGAGATATGAAGTCTCCAATAAGTTCTATAGCTGCAAGATGGAGGAGAATAGTTACGTCGGTGAACACATACTCAAAATGTGCGGGTATAATAATCCTTTGGATTCAAGCTGGGAGTTAATCTTCACGGCGATAGTGTCATTGTGAAATTCTCCAATCACGCCACCAAGCTACAAGAGCTTCATGATGAACTATAATATGCAAGGGATGGACAAGACTATTCCGAGCTCTTACGCAATGCTAAAAGCCGTGGAGGTAGAAATCAAGAAGGAGCATCAAGTGTTGATGGTTAACAAGACCACCGAGTTTCAAGAAAAAGGGCAAAGGGAAGAAGAAGGGAACTTCAAGAAGAACAACAAACAAGTTCTTTGCTCAAGAGAAGAAACCCAAAATGCGGACCTAAGCACTGGCCTGAGTGCTTCTCTGCAAAGCAGACTAGACCTTTGGAGCGGAACTGCCCCAAGTATTTGGAGGATAAGAAGGATGGCAAAGTGAACAAGGTATATGTGATATACATGTTATTGATGTGTACCTTACTAATGCTCATGATAGCTTTTGGGTATTTGATCTTGGTTACATTTCTAATATTTGCAACTCGAAGCAGGGACTACGGATTAAGCGAAGATTGGCTAGGGCGAGGTGACGATCTTGGCGTGGGAAATGGTTCCAAAAGTCGATGTGATCGCGGTCGACACGCTACCTCTACATCTACCATCGGGATTAGTTTTAGACCTAAACAATTGTTATTTGGTGCGGTGTTGAGCATGAACATTATATGTGGATCTTGTTTGATGCGAGGCGGTTATTCATTTAAATCGAGAGAATAATGGTTGTTCTATTTATATGAGTAATATCTTTTATGGTCATGCACCCTTGAAGAGTGGTCTATTTTATTAAATCTCGATAGTAGTTATACACATATTCATAGTGTTGAAACCAAAAGATGCGAGTTGATAATGATAGTGCAACTTATTTGTGCACTTGCCGTTTAGGTCATATCGATGTAAAAGCGCATGAAGAAACTCCATCTTGATGGGCTTTTGGAATCACTTGATTATGAATCACTTGGTACTTGCGAACCGTGCCTCATGGGCAAGATGACTAAAACGCCGTTCTCCGGAACTATGGGCGAGCAAGCTGATTTATTGGAAATCATACATCTTGATGTTTGTGGTCCAATGAATTTTGAGGCTCATGGCGAATATCGTTATTTTCTCACCTTCACGGATGATTTGAGCGGATATGGGTATATCTACTTAATGAAACACAAGTCTGAAACATTTGAAAAGTTCAAAGAATTTGAGTGAAGTGGAAAATCCTCGTAACAAGAAAATAAAGTTTCTCGATCTGATTGTGGAGGAGAATATTTGAGTTCTGAGTTTGGTTTACATTTGAAACAATGCGGAATAGTTTCACAACTCCGCCACTGGAACACCACAGCGAAATGGTGTGTCGAGCGTCGTGTCGTACTTTACTAGATATGGTGCGATCTATGATGTCTCTTCTTGATTTACGCTATCGTTACGGGGTTATGCTTTAGAGGCGGCGCATTCACGTTGAATAGGGCACCATCAAAATCCGTTGAGGCGGCGCCTTATGAGCAGTGGTTTGGCAAGAAACCAAAGTTGTCGTTTCTTAAAGTTTGGGGCTGCGATGCTTATGTGAAGAAACTTCAACGGATAAGCTCAAACCTAAATCGAATGTGTCTTCATAGGATACCCAAAAGAGACCATTGGGTACACCTTCTATCACAGATCGAGGGCAAGATTTTCGTTGCTAAATCGGATCCTTTCTAGAGAAGAGTTTCTCTCGAAAGAAGTGAGTGGGAGGAAAGTAGAACTTGATGAGATAAGCATGTCTGTTCCCTTATTGGAAAGTAGTTCATCACAAGAACCGGTTCTGTGACAACTACACCAATTAGTGAGGAAGCTAATGATATTGATCATGAAACTTGGTCAAGTTTCTCTTGAACCTCGTGGGTCTACGAGTAAGATCCGCACGAGTGATGCGGTAATCCTATTACGGAAGTCATGTTACTTGACCATGATGAACCTCGAACTATGAGAAGCGATGATGAGCCAGATTCCATAAAATGGCTAGAGGCCATGAAATCGAGATGGGATCCATGTATGAGAACAAAGTATGGACTTTGGTTGACTTGCCCGATGATCGGCAAGCCATTGAGAATAAATGGATCTTTAAGAAGAAAAGCGGCTTGATGGTAATGTAGCTGTCTATAAAGCTCGACTTGTTGCGAAAGGTTTTCGACAAGTTCAAGGGTTGACTATGATGAGATTTTCTCACCGTGGCGATGCTTAATTCTGTCGAATCATGTTAGCTATTGCTGCATTTCATGATTATGAAATCGGCAAATGGATGTCAAAAGCTGCATTCTTGAATGGATTTACGGAAGAAGAGTTGTATATGATGCAACCCGGAAGGTTTTGTTGCTCGAAAAGGTGCTAACAAAGTGTGCAAGCTCCAGCGATCCATTTATGGACTGGTGCAAGCATCTCGGAGTTGGAATAAGCGCTTTGATAGTGTGATCAAAGCATATGGTTTATCTGAGACTTTTGGAGAAGCTTGTATTTACAAGAAAGTGAGTGGGAGCTCTGTAGCATTTCTGATATTATATGTAGATGACATATTACTAATTGGAAATGATATAGAATTTTTGGATAGCATAAAGGGATACTTGAATAAAAGTTTTTCAATGAAAGACCTTGGTGAAGCTTCTTACATATTGAGCATCAAGATTTATAGAGATAGATCAAGACACTTAATAGGACTTTCACAAAGCACATACCTTGATAAAATTTTGAAAAAGTTCAAAATGGATCGAGCGAAAAAAGGGTTCTTGCCGTGCTTCAAGGTGTGAAGTTGAGTCAAACTCAATGTCCGACCACGGCGGAAGATAGAGAGAAAATGAAAGATATTCCTATGCTTCAGCCATAGGCTCTATCGTGTATGCAATCTTGTGTACCGGACCTAACGTATGTAGCAATAAGCAGCGGGAAGGTACCAAAGTAATCGAGTGGATCTTTGGACAGCGGTCAAGAACATCTGAAATACGAAAAGGACTAAGGATATGTTTCTCGTATATGGAGGTGACAAAGAGCTAGTAAGTAAATGGTTACGTTGATGCAAGCTTTGACAGCGATCGGACGATTCTAAATTGCAAACCGGATCGTATTTTTTATTAAGCGGTGAAGCTGTAACTTGGTGCGATTCTAAACAAAGCATCGTGGCGGGATCTACATGTGAGCGGAGTACATAGCTGCCGGAGCAGCAAATGAAGAATGCGGATGAAGGAGTTCATTTCCGATCTAGGTGTCATACCTAGCGCGCCGGGACCAATGAAGATCTTCTGTGACAATCTTGGTGCAATTGCCTTGGCAAAGGAATCCAGATTTCACAAGAGGACCAAGCACATCAAGAGGGCTTCAATTCCATCGGGACCAAGTCCAAGTGGGAGACATAGAAATTTGCAAGATACATACGGATCTGAATGTTTGAGACCCATTGACTAAGCTTTGTCTCACGAGCAAAACATGATCAGCACCAAGACTCCATGGGTGTTAGAATCATTACTATGTAGTCTAGATTATTGACTCTAGTGCAAGTGGGAGGCGGAAGGAAATATGCCCTAGAGGCAATAATAAAGTTATTATTTATTTCCTCATATCATGATAAATGTTTATTATTCATGCTAGAATTGTATTAGGAAACATGATACATGTGTGAATACATAGACAAACATATAGTCACTAGTATGCCTCTACTTGACTAGCTCATTAATCAAAGATGGTTATGTTTCTAACCATAGACATGTGTTTTCATTTGATTAATGGGATCACATCATTAGGAGAATGATGTGATTGACATAACCCATTCCGTTAGCCTAGCACTTGATCGTTTAGTATATTGCTATTGCTTTCTTCATGACTTATACATGTTCCTATAACTATGAGATTATGCAACTCGCCTTTTTCATGCATATGATGAATAAGGTGTTCATGGAATTCTTGGATAAGTTTGTGGTGGTTTTCATTGATGATATTCTCATATACTCTAAAAGTGACGAAGAACACAAGGACACCTCCGAGCAGTCTTCTGAGACTTCGTGACCATCACTTTATGCAAAATTCAGCAAGTGTGAGTTTTGGCTTAAACAAGTCGGATTTACGGGACATGTTCTATCAGTGAAGGTATCGCGGTGGATCCAGCAAAGTAAAGATGTGCTTGATTGGGCAGCACCACGGCGGT